>JAPTMU010000055.1:520120-560089 GCA_028583405.1 Pogonophryne albipinna | reverse complement strand
GTGGGGATACGTGAGACACAGTTGCTACAGACACACTGCTGAGATTTGAATCATTTATTAACAATCCTCTCTTCCCACATAACCCCACCAAAGAGTCATCTTCGGTTCTGCTTCCTCGGAGGTTCTCTCGGAGGAGCAGACCAGGAGCGGGGGTTCTTCCTTCCCCTCCGACTCGCCGCCTGCAGATCCTGTCTCTGCGGCTGAGGAGCGGAGACCTGGGATGGAGCCCCTGCAGCTGCCGAAGGGCGCTGACGCCGTTGTTGCTCTCGCCGCTTACCGCGCTGCCCCCGTTGAGACTGTTGCGGGGGCCGCGGGTGCTGTCGTTGCTGCCGCTGCTGTTGCTGAGGACGCTTATCCTGTAGCCAGCTAGCGTGACGCCTTATGTCGTCTGCCTGCTCTGCCGCAGACTTCATAGTCTCCACCATGGTGTGGAACTGTGGTCCAAATAGTCCGCCCGGACTGATTGGAGCCTCCAGCAAATCCTTTCCTGCACCCTCCATTATGTTCCCCTGCTGTAGCCAGAGGTACCGATGGATCTGTGTCGCCCACGCCGCAATCCGCGCCTGCGAGACTGCGACTGCTGCGCACCGTGTGAGTGCAGTACTGGCCGCCTTACCTATCTCCTCAGCCTCCACTGAGGACATAGTCTTTGACTGCTCGGATATTTCCACCATGGAGTTTGACAGCAACGCTATATGGCCGGGAAGCGTGGCCAGACCGGGTCACTCCTTACCCTGTGTACTCGGGAGAACACCCCGGACATATCATCCGGAGGCGAGCTCTCCTGAGCTAGGGGAACGGGGAGATTTCTCCAGGCGGCCGCCTTGGATATAATCTCCGGAAGTTCCATGAGTATCCCGCCAATCGACGGTTAACGCCGAGATGGCGGAGATAGGGATCACGGGATCATACACCGGACCTACACCGGGTCCCCTACCTGTCTCCTCCGTCCGGAGGGGAGAGATAATGGGGGAATCACCCGGTGATCCCTGAATGGAGGGGCGTAGTCGTCCGACTCGTGCCCGCCATTCGGATCCAGGAAATCAATGGCTTTGTCCCCGGAGTATTCCTCCTGGACGGTCCAATCGTCCTCGACCTCTGCCGCAGCGAGAGCGTCCGCTCTCTGCTGTCTGAGGGCCAGCGGGAGGCGGGCACAATGCGAGCATGATACCCCGGGAGTAAGAGCAGCGTTCGCATGCTCTATTCCCAGGCAGGACTCACACAGTGAGTGCCTATCCATACTCATGATGTAGCCCGTCCCGCACACGGGGCAACTCCTAACGCCGCCTTGACTTTCCTGCCCAGTCTCACTACTAGAAAAACAAAGCTTTTTAGGAGGAATCTTTGTTTTTCAGTAGTAGCTCTTAAAATAACTTGTTTTTCCTGTCAATGCTTCTGCAACGGAGTGCTGAAGAAAAGTAGGAGTGGATTGTAAGGCCTGCTTCCTATTTATACGGAAGTGAGCCTGGAGGTGGGGCCCACGTCGTAGGTGGGCGTGGAATAAATCTGTCAGTGCTGCACACGTGCAGTGGGATTAACCCAATAGCGATAGCCTTAGAGGGCGAAGCCTTATACGATATAGAACCAGGATAGCATTTGGGTCCAGTATACAGTTGCTGTCACGAAAGTCAATGACGCTGCAGCCGTGACTGGATCCAATGTATAATCTCTCCGGGTCTCAGAAATCAACATGTGGTCCCTCGTTTTGAAGGTTTACAATTAAATATCAATGTTGCATCTACGCGCAAACGTGTACTTAGCTTTTCAGCAGTTTCTGTAGTGTAGTGGTCATCACGTTCGCGAAAAGTCCCCGGCTCAAAACCGGGCAGAAACACTCTTCTTTGATCCTGATCAACTTCAAAGAACTCAACCAAGAAAAGTTAAGAGTAAAAAGCACTTTCAGAAATATGGCAGTTGAATATTGAGTCTTTTCAAGACAATTGTTGGATGAGCAAGACAATTGTTTGTTGAGCATGGCTTTTGAATTATACGGCTGTATTTAAATCGAAGAGGCATGTCGTCCTGTGAACAAGTGAATGTTGTTAATAGCAGTTATGCTTAGGGTACTTCAATTCAGCATGCACTTGGTAGCTTTGTCATGATTGTTATAATGATGACTGTACGAAAGTTCAGTTGCCATGGTTCAGGTAAGCGCTTATCTGAAAGTGTTTCCAAGGGCCTCTTGGTGGAATCCTTGTTCATGAGTTGATTGATGCTTGCCTCCTTTGGTGAATGAAGGCCGGCTGTTATTGAAAATTCTCCCCGTCGGGGAATCGAACCACGGTCTTCTGCATGACAAGCAGAGATACTGTCCACTATACTAACGAGGAACCTAGTAGCAACAATCCTAGCACATCAATCCTAGCACGTCAACCCTAGGTGGCGCTCTTCGAGGGGTTACAGGTCATATCCAGGATAGCATTTGTGTCCAGTATACAGTTGCTGTCACGAAAGTCAATGACGCTGCAGCCGTGACTGGATCCAGTGTAAAATCTCTCCGAGTCTCAGAAATCAACATGGGGTCCGTCGTTTTGAAGGTTTTCAATTTAATATCAATGTTGCATCTAGGCGCAAATGTGTACTTAGCTTTTCAGCAGTTTCTGTAGTGTAGTGGTCATCACGTTCGCCTAACACGCGAAAGGTCCCCGGCTCAAAACCGGGCAGAAACACTCTTCTTTGATCCTGATCAACTTCAAAGAACTCAACCAAGAAAAGTTATCGGGAATCTAGATAGAGTGAAAAGCACTTTCAGAAATATGGCAGTTGAATGTTGAGTCTTTTCAAGACGATTGTTGGATGAGCAAGACAATTGTTTGTTGAGCATGGCTTTTGAATTGTACGGCTTTGGCTCTCTGTGTATTCAAATCGAAGAGGCTTGTCGTCCTGTGAACAACTGAAGGTTGTTAATAGCAGTTATGCTTAGGGTACTTCAATTCAGCATGCACTTGATAGCTTTGTCATGATTGTTATAATGATGACCCTACGAAAGCTCTGTTACCATGGTTCAGGTAAGCGCTGATCTGAAATTGTTTCCAAGGGCCTCTTGGTGGCATCCTCGTTCATGAGTTGAATTGATGCTTGCCTCCTTTGGTGAATAAAGGCCAGCTGTTATTGAAAATTCTCCCCATCGGGGAATCGAACCCCGGTCTTCTGCGTGACAAGCAGAGATACTGTCCACTATACTAACGAGGAATAATATAACAGCAAACCTAGCAATGTCAACCCTAGGTGGCGCTCTTCGAGGGGTTACAGGTCATATCCAGGATAGCATTTGGGTCCAGTATACAGTTGCTGTCATGAAAGTCCATGACGCTGCAGCTGTGACTGGATCCAGTGTAAAATCTTTCCGGGTCTCAGAAATCAACATGTGGTCCGTCGTTTTGAAGGTTTACAATTAAATATCAATGTTGCATTTACGCGCAAACGTGTACTTAGCTTTTCAGCAGTTTCTGTAGTGTAGTGGTCATCACGTTCGCCTAACACGCGAAAGGTCCTTGGCTCAAAACCAGGCAGAAACACTCTTCTTTGATCCTGATCAACTTCAAAGAACTCAACCAAGAAAAGTTATCGGGAATCTAGATAGAGTAAAAAGCACTTTCAGAAATATGGCAGTAGAATGTTGAGTCTTGTCAAGACAATTGTTGGATGAGCAAGACAATTGTTTGTTGAGCATGGCTTTTGAATTGTACGGCTTTGGCTCTCTGTGTATTCAAATCGAAGAGGCTTGTCGTCCTGTGAACAACTGAAGGTTGTTAATAGCAGTTATGCTAAGGGTACTTCAATTCTGCAACCAATGACTTTATTTTCGTTCCTGCTCAAAATGTGTCTTGTCACAATGGAAAATATAAAGAGATTTCTTTCCTTGCTTGATTTTGTCTGTCAAAAGTGCAATAGTTGAGCGCATTGCCGTGGTCATTGATTGTAGTTCTCCTTCAATGATTTGAAGCATGCACTTGGTAGCTTTGTCATGATTGTTATAATGATGACCGTACGAAAGTTCAGTTGCCATGGTTCAGGTAAGCGCTTATCTGAAAGTGTTTCCAAGGGCCTCTTGGTGGCATCCTCGTCCATGAGTTGATTGATGCTTGCCTCCTTTGGTGAATAAAGGCCGGCTGTTATTGAAAATTATCCCCGTTGGGGAATCGAACCCCAGTCTTCTGCGTGACAATCAGAGATACTGACCACTATACTAACGAGGAACCCTATAGTAACAATATTAGCACGTCAACCCTAGGTGGCGCTCTTCGAGGGGTTACAGGTCATATTCAGGATAGCATTTGGGTCCAGTATACAGTTGCTGTCACGAAAGTCAATGACGCTGCAGCCGTGACTGGATCCAGTGTAAAATCTCTCCGGGTCTCAGAAATCAACATGGGGTCCGTCGTTTTGAAGGTTTACAATTAAATATCAATGTTGCATTTACGCGCAAACGTGTACTTAGCTTTTCAGCAGTTTCTGTAGTGTAGTGGTCATCACCTTCGCCTAACACACGAAAGGTCCTTGGCTCAAAACCGGGCAGAAACACTCTTCTTTGATCCTGATCAACTTCAAAGAAATCAACCAAGAAAAGTTATCGGGAATCGAGATAGAGTCAAAAGCACTTTCAGAAATATGGCAGGAGAATGTTGAGTCTTGTCAAGACAATTGTTGGATGAGCAAGACAATTGTTTGTTGAGCATGGCTTTTGAATTGTGCGGCTTTGGCTCTCTGTGTATTCAAATCGAAGAGGCTTGTCGACCTGTGAACAACTGAAGGTTGTTAATAGCAGTTATGCTTAGGGTACTTCAGTTCTGCAACCAATGACTTTCTTTTCGTTCCTGCTCAAAATGTGTCTGGTTACAATGGAAAATATAAAGGGATTTCTTGCCTTGCTTGATTTTGTCTGTCAAAAGTGCAATCGTTGAGCGCATTGCCGTGGTCATTGATTGTAGTTCTCCTTCAATGATTTGAAGCATGCACTTGGTAGCTTTGTCATGATTGTTATAATGATGACCGTACGAAAGTTCAGTTGCCATGGTTCAGGTAAGCGCTTATCTGAAAGTGTTTCCAAGGGCCTCTTGGTGGCATCCTCGTTCATGAGTTGATTGATGCTTGCCTCCTTTGCGGAGATACTGTCCACTATACTAACGAGGAACCCTATAGTAACAATCCTAGCACGTCAACTCTAGGTGGCGCTCTTCGAGGGGTTACAGGTCATATCCAGGATAGCATTTGGGTCCAGTATACAGTTGCTGTCACGAAAGTCAATGACGCTGCAGCCGTGACTGGATCCAGTGTATAATCTCTCCGGGTCTCAGAAATCAACATGTGGTCCCTCATTTTGAAGGTTTACAATTAAATATCAATGTTGCATCTACGCGCAAACGTGTACTTAGCTTTTCAGCAGTTTCTGTAGTGTAGTGGTCATCACGTTCGCGAAAGGTCCCCGGCTCAAAACCGGGCAGAAACACTCTTCTTTGATCCTGATCAACTTCAAAGAACTCAACCAAGAAAAGTTAAGAGTAAAAAGCACTTTCAGAAATATGGCAGTTGAATGTTGAGTCTTTTCAAGACAATTGTTGGATGAGCAAGACAATTGTTTGTTGAGCATGGCTTTTGAATTATACGGCTTTGGCTCTCCGTGTATTTAAATCGAAGAGGCATGTCGTCCTGTGAACAAGTGAATGTTGTTAATAGCAGTTATGCTTAGGGTACTTCAATTCAGCATGCACTTGGTAGCTTTGTCATGATTGTTATAATGATAACCGTACGAAAGTTCAGTTGCCATGGTTCAGGTAAGCGCTTATCTGAAAGTGTTTCCAAGGGCCTCTTGGTGGAATCCTCGTTCATGAGTTGATTGATGCTTGCCTCCTTTGGTGAATGAAGGCCGGCTGTTATTGAAAATTTTCCCCGTCGGGGAATCGAACCACGGGCTTCTGCATGACAAGCAGAGATACTGTCCACTATACTAACGAGGAAACTAGTATCAACAATCCTAGCACATCAATCCTAGCACGTCAACCCTAGGTGGCGCTCTTCGAGGGGTTACAGGTCATATCCAGGATAGCATTTGGGTCCAGTATACAGTTGCTGTCATGAAAGTCCATGACGCTGCAGCTGTGACTGGATCCAGTGTAAAATCTTTCCGGGTCTCAGAAATCAACATGTGGTCCGTCGTTTTGAAGGTTTACAATTAAATATCAATGTTGCATTTACGCGCAAACGTGTACTTAGCTTTTCAGCAGTTTCTGTAGTGTAGTGGTCATCACGTTCGCCTAACACGCGAAAGGTCCCTGGCTCAAAACCGGGCAGAAACACTCTTCTTTGATCCTGATCAACTTCAAAGAACTCAACCAAGAAAAGTTAAGAGTAAAAAGCACTTTCAGAAATATGGCAGTTGAATGTTGAGTCTTTTCAAGACAATTGTTGGATGAGCAAGACAATTGTTTGTTGAGCATGGCTTTTGAATTATACGGCTTTGGCTCTCTGTGTATTCAAATCGAAGAGGCATGTCGTCCTGTGAACAACTGAATGTTGTTAATAGCAGTTATGCTTAGGGTACTTCAATTCAGCATGCACTTGGTAGCTTTGTCATGATTGTTATAATGATGACCGTACGAAAGTTCAGTTGCCATGGTTCAGGTAAGCGATTATCTGAAAGTATTTCCAAGGGCCTCTTGGTGGCATCCTCATTCATGAGTTGATTGATGCTTGCCTCCTTTGGTAAATAAAGGCCGGCTGTTATTGAAAATTCTACCCGTCGGGTAATCGAACTCCGGTCTTCTGCGTGACAAGCAGAGATACTGTCCACTATACTAACGAGGAATGTTCTAAAAGCAATCCTAGCACGTCAATCCTAGCACGTCAACCCTAGGTGGTGCTCTTCGAGGGGTTACAGGTCATATCCAGGATAGCATTTGGGTCCAGTATACAGTTGCTGTCATGAAAGTCCATGACGCTGCAGCTGTGACTGGATCCAGTGTAAAATCTTTCCGGGTCTCAGAAATCAACATGTGGTCCGTCGTTTTGAAGGTTTACAATTAAATATCAATGTTGCATTTACGCGCAAACGTGTACTTAGCTTTTCAGCAGTTTCTGTAGTGTAGTGGTCATCATGTTTGCCTAACACGCGAAAGGTCCTTGGCTCAAAACCGGGCAGAAACACTCTTCTTTGATCCTGATCAACTTCAAAGAACTCAACCAAGAAAAGTTATCGGGAATCTGAGATAGAGTAAAAAGCACTTTCAGAAATATGGCAGGAGAATGTTGAGTCTTGTCAAGACAATTGTTGGATGAGCAAGACAATTGTTTGTTGAGCATGGCTTTTGAATTGTACGGCTTTGGCTCTGTGTATTCAAATCGAAGAGGCTTGTCGTCCTGTGAACAACTGAAGGTTGTTAATAGCAGTTATGCTAAGGGTACTTCAATTCTGCAACCAATGACTTTATTTTCGTTCCTGCTCAAAATGTGTCTTGTCACAATGGAAAATATAAAGGGATTTCTTTCCTTGCTTGATTTTGTCTGTCAAAAGTGCAATAGTTGAGCGCATTGCCGTGGTCATTGATTGTAGTTCTCCTTCAATGATTTGAAGCATGCACTTGGTAGCTTTGTCATGATTGTTATAATGATGACCGTACGAAAGTTCAGTTGCCATGGTTCAGGTAAGCGCTTATCTGAAAGTGTTTCCAAGGGCCTCTTGGTGGCATCCTCGTTCATGAGTTGATTGATGCTTGCCTCCTTTGGTGAATAAAGGCCGGCTGTTATTGAAAATTATCCCCGTTGGGGAATCGAACCCCAGTCTTCTGCGTGACAATCAGAGATACTGACCACTATACTAACGAGGAACCCTATAGTAACAATATTAGCACGTCAACCCTAGGTGGCGCTCTTCGAGGGGTTACAGGTCATATTCAGGATAGCATTTGGGTCCAGTATACAGTTGCTGTCACGAAAGTCAATGACGCTGCAGCCGTGACTGGATCCAGTGTAAAATCTCTCCGGGTCTCAGAAATCAACATGGGGTCCGTCGTTTTGAAGGTTTTCAATTTAATATCAATGTTGCATCTACGCGCAAACGTGTACTTAGCTTTTCAGCAGTTTCTGTAGTGTAGTGGTCATCACGTTTGCCTCACACGCAAAAGGTCCCTGGCTCAAAACCGGGCAGAAACACTCTTCTTTGATCCTGATCAACTTCAAATAACTCAACCAAGAAAAGTTAAGAGTAAAAAGCACTTTCAGAAATATGGCAGTTGAATGTTGAGTCTTTTCAAGACAATTGTTGGATGAGCAAGACAATTGTTTGTTGAGCATGGCTTTTGAATTATACGGCTTTGGCTCTCTGTGTATTCAAATCGAAGAGGCATGTCGTCCTGTGAACAACTGAATGTTGTTAATAGCAGTTATGCTTAGGGTACTTCAATTCAGCATGCACTTGGTAGCTTTGTCATGATTGTTATAATGATGACCGTACGAAAGTTCAGTTGCCATGGTTCAGGTAAGCGCTTATCTGAAAGTGTTTCCAAGGGCCTCTTGGTGGCATCCTCGTTCATGAGTTGATTGATGCTTGCCTCCTTTGGTGAATAAAGGCCGGCTGTTATTGAAAATTCTCCCCGTCGGGGAATCGAACCCCGGTCTTCTGCGTGACAAGCAGAGATACTGTCCACTATACTAACGAGGAATGCTCTAAAAGCAATCCTAGCACGTCAATCCTAGCACGTCAACCCTAGGTGGCGCTCTTCGAGGGGTTACAGGTCATATCCAGGATAGCATTTGGGTCCAGTATACAGTTGCTGTCACGAAAGTCAATGACGCTGCAGCCGTGACTGGATCCAGTGTAAAATCTCTCCGAGTCTCAGAAATCAACATGGGGTCCGTCGTTTTGAAGGTTTACAATTAATATCAATGTTGCATCTAGGCGCAAATGTGTACTTAGCTTTTCAGCAGTTTCTGTAGTGTAGTGGTCATCACGTTCGCCTAACACGCGAAAGGTCCCTGGCTCAAAACCGGGCAGAAACACTCTTCTTTGATCCTGATCAACTTCAAAGAACTCAACCAAGAAAAGTTATCGGGAATCTAGATAGAGTAAAAAGCACTTTCAGAAATATGGCAGTAGAATGTTGAGTCTTGTCAAGACAATTGTTGGATGAGCAAGACAATTGTTTGTTGAGCATGGCTTTTGAATTGTACGGCTTTGGCTCTCTGTGTATTCAAATCGAAGAGGCTTGTCGTCCTGTGAACAACTGAAGGTTGTTAATAGCAGTTATGCTTAGGGTACTTCAATTCAGCATGCACTTGGTAGCTTTGTCATGATTGTTATAATGATGACCGTACGAAAGCTCTGTTACCATGGTTCAGGTAAGCGCTGATCTGAAATTGTTTCCAAGGGCCTCTTGGTGGCATCCTCGTTCATGAGTTGATTGATGCTTGCCTCCTTTGGTGAATAAAGGCCGGCTGTTAATGAAAATTCTCCCGTCGGGGAATCGAACCCCGGTCTTCTGCGTGACAAGCAGAGATACTGTCCACTATACTAACGAGGAATGTTATAGCAGCAAACCTAGCATGTCAACCCTAGGTGGCGCTCTTCGAGGGGTTACAGGTCATATCCAGGATAGCATTTGGGTCCAGTATACAGTTGCTGTCACGAAAGTCCATGACGCTGCAGCCGTGACTGGATCCAGTGTAAAATCTCTCCGGGTCTCAGAAATCAACATGTGGTCCGTCGTTTTGAAGGTTTACAATTAAATATCAATGTTGCATCTACGCGCAAACGTGTACTTAGCTTTTCAGCAGTTTCTGTAGTGTAGTGGTCATCACGTTCGCCTAACACGCGAAAGGTCCCCGGCTCAAAACCGGGCAGAAACACTCTTCTTTGATCCTGATCAACTTCAAAGAACTCAACCAAGAAAAGTTAAGAGTAAAAAGCACTTTCAGAAATATGGCAGTTGAATGTTGAGTCTTTTCAAGACAATTGTTGGATGAGCAAGACAATTGTTTGTTGAGCATGGCTTTTGAATTATACGGCTTTGGCTCTCTGTGTATTCAAATCGAAGAGGCATGTCGTCCTGTGAACAACTGAATGTTGTTAATAGCAGTTATGCTAAGGGTAATTCAATTCTGCAGCCAATGACTTTATTTTCATTCCTGCTCAAAATGTGTCTGGTCACATTGGAAAATATAAAGGGATTTCTTTCCTTGCTTGATTTTGTCTGTCAAAAGTGCAATAGTTGAGCGCATTGCCGTGGTCATTGATTGTAGTTCTCCTTCAATGATTTGAAGCATGCACTTGGTAGCTTTGTCATGATTGTTATAATGATGACCGTATGAAAGTTCAGTTGCCATGGTTCAGGTAAGCGCTTATCTGAAAGTGTTTCCAAGGGCCTCTTGGTGGCATCCTCGTTCATGAGTTGATTGATGCTTGCCTCCTTTGGTGAATAAAGGCCGGCTGTTATTGAAAATTCTCCCCGTTGGGGAATCGAACCCCAGTCTTCTGCATGACAAGCAGAGATACTGTCCACTATACTAACGAGGAACCCTATAGCAATCAATCCTAGCACGTCAACCCTAGGTGGCGCTCTTCGAGGGGTTACAGGTCATATTCCAGGATAGCATTTGGGTCCAGTATACAGTTGCTGTCACGAAAGTCAATGACGCTGCAGCCGTGACTGGATCCAGTGTAAAATCTCTCCGAGTCTCAGAAATCAACATGGGGTCCGTCGTTTTGAAGGTTTTCAATTTAATATCAATGTTGCATCTAGGCGCAAATGTGTACTTAGCTTTTCAGCAGTTTCTGTAGTGTAGTGGTCATCACGTTCGCCTAACACGCGAAAGGTCCCTGGCTCAAAACCGGGCAGAAACACTCTTCTTTGATCCTGATCAACTTCAAAGAACTCAACCAAGAAAAGTTAAGAGTAAAAAGCACTTTCAGAAATATGGCAGTTGAATGTTGAGTCTTTTCAAGACAATTGTTGGATGAGCAAGACAATTGTTTGTTGAGCATGGCTTTTGAATTATACGGCTTTGGCTCTCTGTGTATTCAAATCGAAGAGGCATGTCGTCCTGTGAACAACTGAATGTTGTTAATAGCAGTTATGCTTAGGGTACTTCAATTCAGCATGCACTTGGTAGCTTTGTCATGATTGTTATAATGATGACCGTACGAAAGTTCAGTTGCCATGGTTCAGGTAAGCGCTTATCTGAAATTGTTTCCAAGGGCCTCTTGGTGGCATCCTCGTTCATGAGTTGATTGATGCTTGCCTCCTTTGGTAATAAGGCCGGCTGTTATTGAAAATTCTCCCTGTCGGGGAATCGAACCCCGGTCTTCTGCGTGACAAGCAGAGATACTGTCCACTATACTAACGAGGAATGCTCTAACAGCAATCCTAGCACGTCAATCCTAGCACGTCAACCCTAGGTGGCGCTCTTCGAGGGGTTACAGGTCATATCCAGGATAGCATTTGGGTCCAGTATACAGTTGCTGTCACGAAAGTCAATGACGCTGCAGCCGTGACTGGATCCAGTGTAAAATCTCTCCGGGTCTCAGAAATCAACATGGGGTCCGTCGTTTTGAAGGTTTTCAATTTAATATCAATGTTGCATCTACGCGCAAACGTGTACTTAGCTTTTCAGCAGTTTCTGTAGTGTAGTGGTCATCACGTTTGCCTCACACGCAAAAGGTCCCTGGCTCAAAACCGGGCAGAAACACTCTTCTTTGATCCTGATCAACTTCAAATAATTCAACCAAGAAAAGTTAACGGGAATCTAGATAGAGTAAAAAGCACTTTCAGAAATATGGCAGTAGAATGTTGAGTCTTGTCAAGACAATTGTTGGATGAGCAAGACAATTGTTTGTTGAGCATGGCTTTTGAATTGTACGGCTTTGGCTCTCTGTGTATTCAAATCGAAGAGGCTTGTCGTCCTGTGAACAACTGAAGGTTGTTAATAGCAGTTATGCTTAGGGTACTTCAATTCAGCATGCACTTGGTAGCTTTGTCATGATTGTTATAATGATGACCCTACAAAAGCTGTGTTGCCATGGTTCAGGTAAGCGCTGATCTGAAATTGTTTCCAAGGGCCTCTTGGTGGCATCCTCGTTCATGAGTTGATTGATGCTTGCCTCCTTTGGTGAATAAAGTCCGGCTGTTATTGAAAATTCTCCCCGTCGGGGAATCGAACCCCGGTCTTCTGCGTGACAAGCAGAGATACTGTCCACTATACTAACGAGGAATACTATAGCAGCAAACCTAGCATGTCAACCCTAGGTGGCGCTCTTCGAGGGGTTACAGGTCATATACAGGATAGCATTTGGGTCCAGTATACAGTTGCTGTCACGAAAGTCCATGAAGCTGCAGCTGTGACTGGATCCAGTGTAAAATCTCTCCGAGACTCAGAGATCAACATGTGGTCCGTCGTTTTGAAGGTTTACAATTAAATAACAATGTTGCATCTACGCATAAACGTGTACTTAGCTTTTCATCAGTTTCTGTAGTGTAGTGGTCATCACGTTCGCCTCACACGCGAAAGGTCCCCGGCTCAAAACTGGGCAGAAACACTCTTCTTTGATCCTGATCAACTTCAAAGAACTCAACCAAGAAAAGTTAAGAGTAAAAAGCACTTTCAGAAATATGGCAGTTGAATGTTGAGTCTTTTCAAGACAATTGTTGGATGAGCAAGGCAATTGTTTGTTGAGCATGGCTTTTGTATTGTACGGCTTTGGTTCTGTGTATTCAAATCGAAGAGGCTTGTCGTCCTGTGAACAACTGAAGGTTGTTAATAGCAGTTATGCTTAGGGTACTTCAATTCAGCATGCACTTGGTAGCTTTGTCATGATTGTTATAATGATGACCGTATGAAAGTTCAGTTGCCATGGTTCAGGTAAGCGCTTACCTGAAAGTGTTTCCAAGGGCCTCTTGGTGGCATCCTCGTTCATGAGTTGATTGATGCTTGCCTCCTTTGGTGAATGAAGGCCGGCTGTTATTGAAAATTCTCCCCGTCGGGGAATCGAACCCCGGTCTTCTGCGTGACAAGCAGAGATACTGTCCACTATACTAACGAGGAATGCTCTAACAGCAATCCTAGCACGTCAGAAATATGGCAGTTGAATGTTGAGTCTTTTCAAGACAATTGTTGGATGAGCAAGACAATTGTTTGTTGAGCATGGCTTTTGAATTATACGGCTGTATTTAAATCGAAGAGGCATGTCGTCCTGTGAACAAGTGAATGTTGTTAATAGCAGTTATGCTTAGGGTACTTCAATTCAGCATGCACTTGGTAGCTTTGTCATGATTGTTATAATGATGACCGTACGAAAGTTCAGTTGCCATGGTTCAGGTAAGCGCTTATCTGAAAGTGTTTCCAAGGGCCTCTTGGTGGAATCCTCGTTCATGAGTTGATTGATGCTTGCCTCCTTTGGTGAATGAAGGCCGGCTGTTATTGAAAATTCTCCCCGTCGGGGAATCGAACCACGGTCTTCTGCATGACAAGCAGAGATACTGTCCACTATACTAACGAGGAACCTAGTAGCAACAATCCTAGCACATCAATCCTAGCACGTCAACCCTAGGTGGCGCTCTTCGAGGGGTTACAGGTCATATCCAGGATAGCATTTGTGTGCAGTATACAGTTGCTGTCACGAAAGTCAATGACGCTGCAGCCGTGACTGGATCCAGTGTAAAATTTCTCCGAGTCTCAGAAATCAACATGGGGTCCGTCGTTTTGAAGGTTTTCAATTTAATATCAATGTTGCATCTAGGCGCAAATGTGTACTTAGCTTTTCAGCAGTTTCTGTAGTGTAGTGGTCATCACGTTCGCCTAACACGCGAAAGGTCCCTGGCACAAAACCGGCAGAAACACTCTTCTTTGATCCTGATCAACTTCAAAGAACTCAACCAAGAAAAGTTAACGGGAATCTAGATAGAGTAAAAAGCACTTTCAGAAATATGGCAGTAGAATGTTTAGTCTTTTCAAGACAATTGTTGGATGAGCAAAACAATTGTTTGTTGAGCATGGCTTTTGAATTGTACGGCTTTGGCTCTCTGTGTATTCAAATCGAAGAGGCTTGTCGTCCTGTGAACAACTGAAGGTTGTTAATAGCAGTTATGCTTAGGGTACTTCAATTCAGCATGCACTTGGTAGCTTTGTCATGATTGTTATAATGATGACCCTACGAAAGCTCTGTTACCATGGTTCAGGTAAGCGCTGATCTGAAATTGTTTCCAAGGGCCTCTTGGTGGCATCCTCGTTCATGAGTTGATTGATGATTGCCTCCTTTGGTGAATGAAGGCCGGCTGTTATTGAAAATTCTCCCCGTTGGGGAATCGAACCCTGGTCTTCTGCATGACAAGCAGAGCTACTGTCCACTATACTAATGAGGAACCCAGTAGCAACAATCCTAGCACATCAATCCTAGCACGTCAACCCTAGGTGGCGCTCTTCGAGGGGTTACAGGTCATATCCAGGATAGCATTTGTGTTCGGTATACAGTTGCTGTCACGAAAGTCAATGACGCTGCAGTCGTGACTGGATCCAGTGTAAAATCTCTCCGAGTCTCAACATGGGGTCCGTCGTATTGAAGGTTTTCAATTTAATATCAATGTTGCATCTAGGCGCAAATGTGTACTTAGCTTTTCAGCAGTTTCTGTAGTGTAGTGGTTATCACGTTCGCCTAACACGCGAAAGGTCCCCGGCTCAAAACCGGGCAGAAACACTCTTCTTTGATCCTGATCAACTTCAAAGAACTCAACCAAGAAAAGTTATCGGGAATCTCGATAGAGTAAAAAGCACTTTCAGGAATATGGCAGTAGAATGTTGAGTCTTGTCAAGACAATTGTTGGATGAGCAAGACAATTGTTTGTTGAGCATGGCTTTTGAATTGTACGGCTTTGGCTCTCTGTGTATTCAAATCGAAGAGGCGTGTCGTCCTGTGAACAACTGAAGGTTGTTAATAGCAGTTATGCTTAGGGTACTTCAATTCTGCAACCAATGACTTTATTTTCGTTCCTGCTCAAAATGTGTCTGGTCACAATGGAAAATATAAAGGGATTTCTTGCCTTGCTGGATTTTGTCTGTCAAAAGTGCAATAGTTGAGCGCATTGCCGTGGTCATTGATTGTAGTTCTCCTTCAATGATTTGAAGCATGCACTTGGTAGCTTTGTCATGATTGTTATAATGATGACCATATGAAAGCTCTGTTACCATGGTTCAGGTAAGCGCTTATCTGAAATTGTTTCCAAGGGCCTCTTGGTGGCATCCTCGTTCATGAGTTGATTGATGCTTGCCTCCTTTGGTGAATAAAGGCCGGCTGTTATTGAAAATTCTCCCCGTCGTGGAATCGAACACCGGTCTTCTGCGTGACAAGCAGAGATACTGACCACTATACTAACGAGGAACCCTATAGAAACAATCCTAGCACGTCAACCCTAGGTGGCGCTCTTCGAGGGGTGATACGGAAACTTCAGAGCGGCGCAGGAAAGATTGGACTCTGGACTCAGTTGTATAATCAAACACCTTGAGGTTTATTGAGAGTTTCACAGAAATCACGGCCGGAGAGCTTCGCTATGATTATTACAGATGTTAACTGCAGGTCACCACGCGGAACTCTGAAGACAAAAGAATAGATTCTGTAAATATATAGGAGAAGAAGAGGGTTGGACCGATTCCAACTCCATCTAATCAATGCCAGATAGTCAGAACAAAGGCTCCTCCGTGTCTACCATATTCATCATCCAGCAGACAAGTAGATAAACCTTTGACCTGTTACCCCGGTCAAATTGCGAGCAAGAGCATATTGCAATTTAATGAGAAGCAGATGTTTGCAATAAAGACAGGTTCTCAGGAACACTGAGAAACTCAATATTACAAACATGATCAGGTTAAAATATTCTCTGACAGTTCCATTCTTTTTATCAATCTATTGATAACCAATTAACATTAGTCTAAGAATATTTCAGTCACTACTTAAATCAATAAGCGTCTTTAGAGTTCTGTGGGCCCACTTACATCAATTACATCAAAAGTAGAACAAGATTGAAACATTTCAACCAAAAACATTGAGCGCAGTCAATCATAATAGAAAAATCATCTCTCCTCGGTGTTTGGCATCATTTGTCAAAAGCACAATAATAAGCACACATGAAATACAAAAATATAATAGCAAAATATATGTTTCAAAAATAAGATCTTTTATCATTTATCACTCAGTTAATCTCATTCATCAAACACAAATTCTAAATCAGCTTACATCTTTAAAGATTTACTTCAAGGCAATTACTTATTAAAACACAATTAGAATTTAGGATTATAAGAAATCCAATTGAGGTATAAAATCAGAATCATGAGAGATCCAGCTAAAATTCATATTTAAGGTATAAATTCACAGTTAAGGTATAAATTCACAGTTAAGGTATAAATTCACAGTGATGAATAGATCAATCTGTAACCTGCAAAGTTGCAGTGTCCTCAATCTTTAACATTACTTTACGTTTACTTCATTACGCTTTATTCAAGAGTAAGGCACTTAGTAGTACATATATTTCATTCAAATATATATTTGTTCAAAAATCTGAAAAGGAAAAGTCAGACATTTATTATAACAACCTGAAAAGAGAAAAATCCAACATATCTGTTCTTTATTTTGAGTGTCAACTTTAATCATTTATCAATCGCTGAATGGGGGTACCCATGGAGCAGAAACCGCAATGGAGACCCAGGGATCTGGAAGCTCGGCGTCGTACATTAACATTGTCTCACCTACAGTTGAATATCCGACTAGCCTCTGTGGGGCTTGGAGGGCGGTCTTGGCAACCCTGCGTATGGCTAATTTAACTACAGTTATCAAACAGATCACTAGGATTAGCACAACCAAGATAAACACTGAAACAGTAACAACAAATGTAACCAACCCCGCTCCCCAGGATCCAATGGTTCCACTTAAATCCCCTAATGTAAATCCATGAGTTTCATGCAATTTTGTTATTCCCCTTGCCGTGTCATGCGCCATGTCCATTATTTCCGGTGTAGCGTCAGAGATGAAAGAACAACACTCAGACCCAATTACCTTACATGTGCCCCCCTGAGCAGCTAGGAGAAGATCCAGCGCCATACGATTCTGTAATGCTACTGTCCTTACTTCCTGCAATTCTTTGTGTTCAGCTAACATCGCTGTGTTAGATACATTTAGATGGTGCTCCACTACGTTGGATAGTGCCACTATTTCCTGCTGAGTAACATAAATACCGTATCAAGGCAAAAATAGGCTAGCTATCTGTTGTCCTTGTGTAATGGACCTGCTGTTCCTGTGTAAAGAAGGAAGTATCGCTGCAATCTCATTAGGCTCTACTTTACGGATTAAAGGGATTAGGTAGGCTAGATAACAGGTGCCATCAAAAATGTCATATGGCACACAGCCATAGGCCCTGTCGCCACAAACTAAGTACACTCTCTGTGGGAGGGGAATTCTGGCTAATTTTACCCTCACTATGGTATTACAGTCGCTGTGTCCCACATCTGGAGAGGCGTGAGATCCTGCTTCATTCTGGAAACAGATAGACACATTTTTCCACTCGTGCACCACCACTGGTGGAACATATACTGAACAATCACGTGTAGGAGGCTTGCCTAAGGGTATTGGCTGCGTACAGTCATGTATTTTAACTTTAACGGAGTCCACTGTTCTGGAGCCAAACCAGGGCACAACGGTTACCAAAGCTTCAACCAACAAAGATGGTGTGTGGGGTTGCATTGTACATGTTGGACTCGTAGAATTAGCTGAGCAATTAGTCTGGACTAGAGCTAATTGGAATCTGTATTCAAAAGCTAGGTGGATGTATTTCTTGACATATATAAGTCTTAGCATCATTAATCGTTTGAAACCATCTGGCAGGTAATCTTTATTTACTGTATCAACAATAAGAGAGACTAAGCCCTCGTACTGTAAATGTTGCTCAGAGTCTATCGGGTAGGAGGGAGTGTAACAATCATCTGCCTCATCGCTAATTCGGGATGCTATATCATTCCAGCTCACTAGACCGTAGTCAGCTTTCGTGAAAGGAATTGGACTAAACATTGGGGAATGCATAGATTCTGGCATATTTTGGCACAGCCAACAGTTGCTAACATTGCGTTCATGTGCGTAGTCTAACATTAAACTTATCGCAGAATTAGATTTGGTTTGTTTAGAAGGAGTGATTAAGGCCTTTTGTAAAGAATCTACATCACCTCCTGATTGTTTAAGTGGAGTGGATAGAACATTTGTTTCGCTATTTGGTCCAGTAAATGTGCATGCATTGACACCTGGATTGGGAACCTGGTAATCTGGTTTCCTCATTGTACATTTTACCTCATCTTTTATCAGAGTCTGTAACTGTTCTAAAGTGCTACACCACAGTTCTGGGGGCATATTGTCAATTGTGTTGAGAGCTATTCTTACCACCTCTGACGACTCCCTGAACCAATGGTACTGGTTCTTTGGATACATCTCCCACGTTGAGTAAACTAAAAACACAGGAAACACAATAATACAGTTAGATGAGTTACATATTGAAGTTGGACAGTTGAAAGAAATAGTCTCTGATTTATGTCCAGGGAGGGAGACAATCCTCCTTATTCTTCCTCCTTTCCTCTCTCTTTGTGTCTCTCGCACCATACTGAATGTCTGTGTGGTGATCTGATACAACCTGTCCTTGTCGCTAGGCACTGATTTGCCCGTTGGTGTTGTTTTGCCCTCAGGGTCTGGACCCTGAGTAGTTAAGTCGTCTGCGCTTTCAGATAAGAGCACCTTATTTTCTCCCTCAGAGGGGCGAGAGCCCTCGCCTCCTGTCGTTGGGATTTCCACAGCTTCATCTAGCAGGGCGTCCTTGGCCATGTACAGTAGACCCAGAACGACGATGATGATGACTGCCTTCACACGCCAGCATCCAGTAGAGGAGAGAGACGACATCTGGAAGCGTGAATCCACTCCGCTCTACCTTGTACTCTCAGGGCTGTTCTGGTCACTATTAACACTTGATAGGGATGTTTTCCTGAGTGAAGACAACTCAAGGTGATGGATTAGCACATTATCATTCAATTACAAAAATAGGATAGGCCCCTCAGAATTATTTGGGAGCCTTCCTGACACATGCACATTATAAATGTAAGGTTTGTGTTAGTCATTTAACATGCAATAATCATATTTTCATCAGTCCATAGCAGAGAAATGTTATTTTAAGTTAAATGTGAGCTAGTCCCTGTGGATATAACCCCTTCTCAATGATTCTAAATGTTATATTAATTCACCATTTACCGCTTGATAAAATATTAGTTTATCAAAAATACATTTGAAATAAATGTTCCAATATGAAATCAATTACTCAATATAATTGACTCTCCCCTCCCTTTTCTTACATATGTCACATGTGTAAGAACAAGTAGGAGTCTATTCAAACATGGTATTGTCTATAAGCTATCAATCGATAAGACTCAGTATCAGTATGCCCTCGCAAATATCTCATCTCTCTTTCCTATCCCCTCTATTCTCTCTACCACATCTCTCTTACATCTTCTCCACGTCTTTCGTCTCTCACTTCTGTTAGATATGAAATAAAACATGCGAGTCCATGTAGCATGGTAGAGATCATAAGCCATTACTCGAGAAGACTCAGTATCACCTATGCGCAGCTAACAAAAAACAATTGTGAGAAGCATATATCATGCAGGAAATGCACACCGTTGTTGAAAAAACAAAAAACAAAGCATAGCCGATTCGGGGGGGAAAAAAAACTTCAACCCCCTTAACATCTGAGTTTATCACTGAAGGCATAGCATGAATGATAGTGGGCGTCCGAGGGTGTCATTACTGAGAAATGTTAAACAAATCCAAAACCTTACGTTTGAAAACAGGTTTGCATCCCTCCACTTAAGGTGACGTTATCATTGGAAACTATAAAAAAACGAATTGTTTAGATGTAGAATCTATAAATTGAATCGTTAGAGCAGAACAAAATGGTTGTATTGTAGCTTGAGCTCCGTGCAGCCTCTAGTTTCACCAGGTGGAAACATGGTCCATATAATGCGAATACATGTAGAAGTAGACAGTAAGAGGCCCCTGACATGAGGCCTATACTAAACATAGTAGGGTTTTTCTAACAGCTTGCCAACTTACAGGCATCCTCTGCATAGCAGTATGAATAGCCTTAAAACAACCCACTCTGCGGTAACGAGAGTCATGTGCCTGACCCAAATGCCCCAAGTGAAGCCGTTAGTCCCATCTGACTGACCCAAGGTTTGGTGCTGGCGTGGCAATGAGGCTTCCAAGTGTTCAAAGCAGAGGTCAAGCTTTCAGTTCATGGCTCCATGGGGGGGAGCAGACCCATGTGAGACAGTATCAATCCACGGCTGCAATGTTCAGTTTGAGGAGCGTCATTCACTCTGGGAGCAGGAAATGGTGTCCATTCTCGGATCAGACCATTAATGTCATTTCATGTAGAGCAGCCATAGCATCTCTGTGACTGCACTCAGCCGGACTGTAGCAGGGCAGAACTGGGTGACTCTCAGTGAAACCGTCCAAGGCCACAGACAAAATGGAACCACGTACTAACAAAAGGGACACAGGGCCATCAATGTCTCTCTTTACTATTGGCGTAATTGCACAACAAATGAGTGGGGGAAAAAATGTGGAACACTAATCCATGATGTGAAATGTTGAGTTAATTTAAATAATTACGTATGGGTTGAAATCAAATTAACATTAACATTAGAACTAAAGTCAGTTAAAATTGGACTTGCACGGATCAGAATCTAATCAATACACCATTTTCCCAGCGCTGTAATGAAAAGGATAACAAGCAGGGGTGCAAACTTGTCACATTTCTGCGAAATTCGCAGTTATGAATCCAAAATAGGTCGTTTGTGTGATCCATGTAGATCTGCAATAAAAATATCATTGGGGTATGGGGTTCTGGGAACCGGAGTAATCTGCAGCCGCGAGCTGTTATGTGCCATCATGACACGCACGGTGCTCTTTTATATATGACAATGAAGCGCGAGCTGTGTGCTCGAGTCCTCCTTTCTGTCGGCTCTGCTCAAGGATGTAAAATAAGGCTCTGCTATTTTCGCGAAGATGGTCTAGCTTCAGCATCCACATTATCTACGGGTACGTTCGTTAAAATGAGCTGTGTGGTCCGGAGTCACTGTGGCACAGACTGGACCGCTGGTGAACAGCTGTTAGAACGGGGCGTTCAGGTGTTCAGAGCAGAGCTCCCTGTCGGAGCGGCAGAGCGTAATGTGAACTTAAAAGTTTTTCTCTGTCGCAATATTATTTAAGGAATCGTTGAGCTAGCTAACCAGCATACAGTGTCACTATCTGCTAACGTTAGCTTTAGTACTCAGATCTTGTACTTGAGTAAAAGTAGAAGTACCAGAGCGTAGGAATACTATGTTACAGTAAAAGTACTGCATTCAAAATGTTACTCAAGTAAAAGTATAAAAGTATTCCCATCAAAATATAGTGGAAATAGCGACAATAAAAGAAATCATTGTGCAGATTGGTTCATTTCAGAATAATATATATAGATACGTTTTATAATGATCGATCATGAAAGTGTTCTCAAAGCTGGTAAAGGTGCAGCTAGTCTGAATGACTTTGTATACTGCAGGGTAGCTTGTGGATTTACTCCAGGTGGAACTAAAGTCTGATTCAACACTTGATTAGATTTCACATCATTCATCCACATCTGTAAAGTAACTAAAGATATTAAATACATGTACTGGAGTAGCAATACACCATGTAGGCTACCTCTGAACTGTAGTGGAGTAGAAGAATACGTAGCAAAACATTTAAATACTTAAATAAAATACAAGTATCTCAAAATTGTACCCAAGTATAGTACTAGTTGAGTTTATGAACTTAGTGTCACGGTTCTCTCTGTCATGTTTTCCTCCTGGGTTATTGTCTGGTTCTTTTCCCTGTGTTTCTTGTCTGTCATTAGTTCCCTGGTGTGTCTAATTATCTGATTGTGTTCACCTGTGGCCCTTGTGTTTCTCCTCCCCTGCCCGGCTGTTTCTCGTCTTGTGATTACCCCTCCCTGTATTTAGTCTTGTCTCTTCCTGTGTTCAGTGTTGGTGCTTCTTTCGTTTGTGACTGAGTTCACCGTGGAGTGTTTTGTTTGTTCTAGTTATTATTAGAAAAGAGCCCTTGCAATAAAGAGATTATCGAATGTTATCTGCGTTTGGGTCCTACCTGCTTCACTCCCCGTGACACTTAGTTACTTAACAGCACTGGTTATACAGATAGAAAGACTAAGCCTTGCACAGAGGCATGAAAATACATTTATTTTTTCTCAAAATGCTCAACAGTGCTGCCAAAATTATAAACTGACTGCTACACAATTAAAATGAATGGTTCTATATATTTCTATTAAATGTGACTCTGTAGCGTTTCTGTTATTATTACCACTGCTGCTTCAGTTGTTCTGACTGCTAAAATCATCTGTTATTCCTTATTTTAAAAGCCGATACTCCGTGGGGTCGGGGCTCGGATCCTTGTCACCTTTTTTCATACCTGATGAGTCTGTATCCCTGACAAGACTAGGTACATTACAGGAGTGTTAAAACACCAAACATGCACACGTATCTTATTTTATTAGAGATGAGAGGACTCTCTCTATTAGGTCTAATGTTGTGAACGAAATGATCAAGTCAAAGCTTCAGTATTTTATCTTATGTAGCACATTCAATTCAACAATTAATCCTGAATTACTAATAACTCTAAAGGAGGCAAAAAGTGGATAAGGCAAATACTCATCCAAAATGCGTGTGTGTGTGTGTGGGGGGGGGGGTGTGCATGCGCGTGTGTGTGTGCTTGGGTGTGTGTGTGTGTGTGTGGGGGGTGTGTGCATGCGTGTGTGTGTGTGTGCATGTGTGTGTGAGCAGCTTGTCTGCTCAAGGATTAAAACCAACAGTGCGAATGTTTATGAGAAACAATTGTAGCTTAGACTGAACTCGAAGGAAACTAGACTAGAATTTTTTAAGAAATCAAAACAGCTGGGTGAATACTCTCTTTATGGTATTTTAAATTGGGCCAAGTAGAACCCCTTCATGGATTTGTCATACTGATCTCCGTCTGTTCGGATTTGGAAGTCTCATGATTTATGGGCCTTTGAAGGAGAGGCCCAGGGAAAACAACATCTATCTTGGAACTGCAATTACTTATCCCAAAGAGATTGCAACATTATAGTCCTTTAAAATTGCTCAATTCATTTAAACACATTTATTATGCACATAATAAAAACCTCAACAAATATATTGATCCTGGCTTAACCAGCGACCTTTACTCTATTGTTCATAAGCTCAGTAGTTTAACAACTATTAGAATTGTAGTAATGTCTGTAGACCATTTGTACTAGAAATAATTTGAAACAGTTTAATAAAGAATGTTAAACTATATTTAAAAAAACTGTAATTGAACTTCAACTTATATTAATTATCTGATTCCAGTGGCCAGTTGGAACAGGCAATCAATAAGTTTCCACTTTGCAGCAACAGCGCAAAAAGGTTTCAATCACAATTAGCATTATATCTGAGTCTAGTTCTGTCTTATCTGCTTTATTTCGGAATGTGTTCAATACATTACATTTTTTATTCACTATTACCATACAATACATAGATTAAGAATAAATGAAACAAATAATACAACATTAACCCAATTGAGCAGACAGATTTTTTTTCTAAACCCTGACCTCCTCAGGCCGGTATTTATGACCAGCAGTCATGCCTCTGAGGGTCTCATGATGTGAGACAGATGCAGGACATAAAAACACTCTTTTGCTATTTATTTTCATTTTGCAGCACCTTTATACTATAATATATAATTTTGCTTTACATCTTCACATTATTTATTTTTCTCAAGTCATTTACTTTTGGTGAGATAACTAAAGTTTAGTTCATTTAACCCTGGCTATGGACTGATTCATCATTAGTTGTTACAAAGCATACACAAGACGGCGGGACAAACCAATATAGAAACAATTAGACAAACAAACATGAACTCGCAACAAGCCCCAGGTGACTGCAAAAACTCATCCAGCTTAATTTTTTAATCCGAATTAGGGAGATGTCAGCGGGTAGGGAAATATCTATTTTAATATGAGTGCCTTCTTACTCATAAATACTTGTACAAGTGCTAAGAACGGAATCTGTTGAAGAGCAATAATTAATTTATTCTCAATCAACAACCACCATGCGAATTTAGTGGTGCTCCGCCCTCGCCGTCCGCGGAGAGCGGAGGCTTTTTTAATTTACCCTGTCTTCCAAACAACAGCCAAATTCAACAACCCATCTGTTATGAAACACAGCTCGATGTCACACATTCCCGCATACCACTTTTCCCATTTCTCAGCGTTCTTGTTTAGTTCCAAAAACGCAAATGGTGTGATTGAAGAGAATTGTGTGTCATTCCGCGCTTCACCCTCTCTGTGCTTTCAGCCCCGCAGGGGGGGTGAAATCTCACACACACACTTTTTTCAGCAGCCGTGCAGATTCGAGGAGATGCCTGCTATGAAATTAACCAGTTAACCGATGAAATCTCCAGAATTTGGCCATCTGTTTCAATACAGATGCATGACATTTTTCTAATGCAGAAGTCCACTTTAGTGATGCTCTCTTTTAAGGTGTCTCCGAATATTTGCTGTGTGTAATTGCCTGGTGATTTAATTCCAAAAAGCACACACAGAGGAAATCAGTCAAAATCGATATTCCTAGGTTATTCATTACACCTCAAATGTAGTAGAGAACCCCAAAAAAATGCAGCCGCTCAGTTTCACAGGTAATTTTATGATACCGTCAATCACAGATTCTGGTAAGGCAATGTCCAAACATAGATTTGAAATTACACTTACCAGTTCTGAAGATCTTTTGGTATCTTGTTCGCGACGCCAATCTGATACGGAAACTTCAGAGCGGCGCAGGAAAGATTGGACTCTGGACTCAGTTGTATAATCAAACACCTTGAGGTTTATTGAGAGTTTCACAGAAATCACGGCCGGAGAGCTTCGCTATGATTATTACAGATGTTAACTGCAGGCACCACGCGGAACTCTGAAGACAAAAGAATAGATTCTGTAAATATATAGGAGAAGAAGAGGGTTGGACCGATTCCAACTCCATCTAATCAATGCCAGATAGTCAGAACAAAGGCTCCTCCGTGTCTACCATATTCATCATCCAGCAGACAAGTAGATAAACCTTTGAACTGTTACCCCGGTCAAATTGCGAGCAAGAGCATATTGCAATTTAATGAGAAGCAGATGTTTGCAATAAAGACAGGTTCTCAGGAACACTGAGAAACTCAATATTACAAACATGATCAGGTTAAAATATTCTCTGACAAGGGGTTAAAGGTCATATTCAGGATAGCATTTGGGTCCAGTATACAGTTGCTGTCACGAAAGTCAATGACGCTGCAGCCGTGACTGGATCCAGTGTAAAATCTCTCCGAGTCTCAGAAATCAACATGGGGTCCGTCGTTTTGAAGGTTTTCAATTTAATATCAATGTTGCATCTAGGCGCAAATGTGTACTAAGCTTTTCAGCAGTTTCAGTAGTGTAGTGGTCATCACGTTTGCCTAACACGCGAAAGGTCCCCGGCTCAAAACCGGGCAGAAACACTCTTCTTTGATCCTGATCAACTTCAAAGAACTCAACCAAGAAAAGTTAAGAGTAAAAAGCACTTTCAGAAATATGGCAGTTGAATGTGGAGGCTTTTCAAGACAATTGTTGGATGAGCAAGACAATTGTTTGTTGAGCATGGCTTTTGAATTATACGGCTTTGGCTCTCTGTGTATTCAAATCGAAGAGGCATGTCGTCCTGTGAACAACTGAATGTTGTTAATAGCAGTTATGCTTAGGGTACTTCAATTCAGCATGCACTTGGTAGCTTTCTCATGATTGTTATAATGATGACCGTACGAAAGTTCAGTCGCCATGGTTCAGGTAAGCGCTTATCTGAAATTGTTTCTAAGGGACTCTTGGTGGCATCCTCGTTCATGAGTTGATTGATGCTTGCCTCCTTTGGTGAATAAAGGCCGGCTGTTATTGAAAATTCTCCCCGTCGGGGAATCGAACCCCGGTCTTCTGCGTGACAAGCAGAGATACTGTCCACTATACTAACGAGGAATGCTCTAACAGCAATCCTAGCACGTCAATCCTAGCACGTCAACCCTAGGTGGCGCTCTTCGAGGGGTTACAGGTCATATCCAGGATAGCATTTGGGTCCAGTATACAGTTGCTGTCACGAAAGTCCATGACGCTGCAGCTGTGACTGGATCCAGTGTAAAATCTCTCCGGGTCTCAGAAATCAACATGTGGTCCGTCGTTTTGAAGGTTTACAATTAAATATCAATGTTGCATCTATGCGCAAACGTGTACTTAGCTTTTCAGTAGTTTCTGTAGTGTAGTGGTCATCACGTTTGCCTCACACGCGAAAGGTCCCCGGCTCAAAACCGGGCAGAAACACTCTTCTTTGATCCTGATCAACTTCAAAGAACTCAACCAAGAAAAGTTAAGAGTAAAAAGCACTTTCAGAAATATGGCAGTTGAATGTGGAGGCTTTTCAAGACAATTGTTGGATGAGCAAGACAATTGTTTGTTGAGCATGGCTTTTGAATTGTACGGCTTTGGCTCTTTGTGTATTCAAATCGAAGAGGCTTGTCGTCCTGTGAACAACTGAAGGTTGTTAATAGCAGTTATGCTTAGGGTACTTCAATTCTGCAACCAATGACTTTATTTTCGTTCCTGCTAAAAATGTGTCTGGTCACAATGGAAAATATAAAGGGATTTCTTGCCTTGCTTGATTTTGTCTGTCAAAAGTGCAATAGTTGAGCGCATTGCCGTGGTCATTGATTGTAGTTCTCCTTCAATGATTTGAAGCATGCACTTGGTAGCTTTGTCATGATTGTTATAATGATGACCGTACGAAAGTTCAGTTGCCATGGTTCAGGCAAGCGCTAATCTGAAAGTGTTTCCAAGGGCCTCTTGGTGGCATCCTCGTTCATGAGTTGATTGATGCTTGCCTCCTTTGGTGAATAAAGGCCGGCTGTTATTGAAAATTCTCCCCGTCTGGGAATCGAACCCCGGTCTTCTGCGTGACAAGCAGAGAGACTGTCCAATATACTAACGAGGAATGCTCTAACAGCAATCATAGCACGTCAATCCTAGCACGTCAACCCTAGGTGGCGCTCTTCGAGGGGTTAGAGGTCATATCCAGGATAGCATTTGGGTCCAGTATACAGTTGCTGTCACGAAAGTCCATGACGCTGCAGCTGTGACTGGATCCAGTGTAAAATATCAGAAATCAACATGTTGTCCGTCGTTTTGAAGGTTTACAATTAAATATCAATGTTGCATCTACGTGCAAACGTGTACTTAGCTTTTCAGCAGTTTCTGTAGTGTAGTGGTCATCACGTTTGCCTCACACGCGAAAGGTCCCCGGCTCAAAACCGGCAGAAACACTCTTCTTTGATCCTGATCAACTTCAAAGAACTCAACCAAGAAAAGTTAAGTGTAAAAAGCACTTTCAGAAATATGGCAGTTGAATGTTGAGTCCTTTCAAGACAATTGTTGGATGAGCAAGACAATTGTTTGTTGAGCATGGCTTTTGAATTATACGGCTTTGGCTCTCCGTGTATTTAAATTGTATCTGTATTGATGCTTGCCTCCTTTGGTCAATAAAGTTCAGTTGTTATTGATAATTCCCCCTGTAGGGGAATCAAACCCCGGTCTTCTGCGTGACAAGCAGAGATACTGACCACTATACTAACGAGGAACCCTATGGCAACAATCCTAGCACGTCAACCCTAGGTGGCGCTCTTCGAGGGGTTACAGGTCATATCGAGGATAGCATTTGGGTTCAGTATACAGTTGCTGTCACGAAAGTCAATGACGCTGCAGCCGAGACTGGATCCAGTGTAAAATCTCTCAGAGTCTCAGAAATCAACATGGGGTCCGTCGTTTTGAAGGTTTTCAATTAAATATCAATGTTGCTTCTAGGCGCAAATGTGTACTTAGCGTTACAGCAGTTTCTGTAGTGTAGTGGTCATCACGTTCGCATAACACGTAAAGGTCCCTGGCTCAAAACCTGGCAGAAACACTCTTCTTTGATCCTGATCAACTTCAAAGAACTAAACCAAGAAAAGTTATCGGGAATCTAGATAAAGTAAAAAGCAGTTTCAGAAATATGGTAGTAGAATGTTGAGTCTTGTCAAGACAATTGTTGGATGAGCAAGACAATTGATTGTTGAACATGGCTTTTGAATTGTACGGCTTTGGCTCTCTGTGTATTCAAATCGAAGAGGCTTGTCGTCCTATGAACAACTGAAGGTTGTTAATAGCAGTTATGCTTAGGGTACTTCAGTTCTGCAACCAATGACTTTATTTTCGTTCCTGCTCAAAATGTGTCTGGTTACAATGGAAAATATAAAGGGATTTCTTGCCTTGCTTGATTTTGTCTGTCAAAAGTGCAATCGTTGAGCGCATTGCCTTTGTCTTTGATTGTAGTTCTCCTTCAATGATTTGAAGCATGCACTTGGTAGCTTTGTCATGGATGTTATAATGATGACCGTACAAATGTTCAGTTGCCATGGTTCTGGTACGCGCTTATCCAAAAGTGTTTCCAAGGTCCTCTTGGTGGCATCCTCATTCATGAGTTGATTGATGCTTGCCTCCTTTGGTGAATAAAGGCCAGCTGTTATTGAAAATTCTCCCCATCGGGGAATCGAACCCCGGTCTTCTGCGTGACAAGCAGAGATACTGTCCACTATACTAACAAGTAATGCTCTAGCAGTAATCCTAGCACTTCAACCCTAGGTGGCGCTCTTCGAGGGGTTACAGGTCATATCCAGGATAGCATTTGGGTCCAGTATACAGTTGCTGTCACGAAAGTCCATGACGCTGCAGCTGTTACTGGATCCAGTGTAAAATCTCTCCGGGTCTCAGAAATCAACATGTGGTCCGTCGTTTTGAAGGTTTACAATTAAATATCAATGTTGCATCTACGTGCAAACGTGTACTTAGCTTTTCAGCAGTTTCTGTAGTGTAGTGGTCATCACGTTCACCTCACACGCGAAAGGTCCCCGGCTCAAAACCGGGCAGAAACACTCTTCTTTGATCCTGATCAACTTCAAAGAACTCAACCAAGAAAAGTTTAGTGTAAAAAGCACTTTCAGAAATATGGCAGTTGAATGTTGAGTCTTTTCAAGACAATTGTTGGATGAGCAAGACAATTGTTTGTTGAGCATGGCTTTTGAATTATACGGCTTTGGCTCTCTGTGTATTCAAATCGAAGAGGCATGTCGTCCTGTGAACAACTGAATGTTGTTAATAGCAGTTATGCTTAGGGTACTTCAATTCAGCATGCACTTGGTAGCTTTGTCATGATTGTTATAATGATGACCGTACGAAAGTTCAGTCGCCATGGTTCAGGTAAGCGCTTATCTGAAATTGTTTCCAAGGGCCTCTTGGTGGCATCCTCGTTCATGAGTTGATTGATGCTTGCCTCCTTTGGTGAATAAAGGCCGGCTGTTATTGAAAATTCTCCCCGTCGGGGAATCGAACCCCGGTCTTCTGCGTGACAAGCAGAGATACTGTCCACTATACTAACGAGGAATGCGCTAACAGCAATCCTAGCACGTCAATCCTAGCACGTCAACCCTAGGTGGCGCTCTTCGAGGGGTTACAGGTCATATCCAGGATAGCATTTGGGTCCAGTATACAGTTGCTGTCACGAAAGTCCATGAAGCTGCAGCTGTGACTGGATCCAGTGTAAAATCTCTCCGAGTCTCAGAGATCAACATGTGGTCCGTCGTTTTGAAGGTTTACAATTAAATATCAATGTTGCATCTATGCGCAAACGTGTACTTAGCTTTTCATCAGTTTCTGTAGTGTAGTGGTCATCACGTTTGCCTCACACGCGAAAGGTCCCCGGCTCAAAACCGGGCAGAAACACTCTTCTTTGATCCTGATCAACTTCAAAGAACTCAACCAAGAAAAGTTAAGAGTAAAAAGCACTTTCAGAAATATGGCAGTTGAATGTGGAGTCTTTTCAAGACAATTATTGGATGAGCAAGACAATTGTTTGTTGAGCATGGCTTTTGAATTATACGGCTTTGGCTCTCTGTGTATTCAAATCGAAGAGGCATGTCGTCCTGTGAACAACTGAATGTTGTTAATAGCAGTTATGCTTAGGGTACTTCAATTCAGCATGCACTTGGTAGCTTTGTCATGATTGTTATAATGATGACCGTACGAAAGTTCAGTTGCCATGGTTCAGGTAAGCGCTTATCTGAAAGTGTTTCCAAGGGCCTCTTGGTGGCATCCTCGTTCATGAGTTGATTGATGCTTGCCTCCTTTGGTGAATAAAGGCCGGCTGTTATTGAAAATTCTCCCCGTCTGGGAATCGAACCCCGGTCTTCTGCGTGACAAGCAGAGATACTGTCCACTATACTAACGAGGAATCCTATAGCATCAATCCTAGCACGTCAACCCTAGGTGGCGCTCTTCGAGGGGTTACAGGTCATATCCAGGATAGCATTTGGGTCCAGTATACAGTTGCTGTCACGAAAGTCCATGACGCTGCAGCCTGTGACTGGATCCAGTGTAAAATCTCTCCGGGTCTCAGAAATCAACATGTGGTCCGTCGTTTTGAAGGTTTACAATTAAATATCAATGTTGCATCTACGCGCAAACGTGTACTTAGCTTTTCAGCAGTTTCTGTAGTGTAGTGGTCATCACGTTCGCCTCACACGCGAAAGGTCCCCGGCTCAAAACCGGGCAGAAACATTCTTTTTCGATCCTGATCAACTTCAAAGAACTCAACCAAGAAAAGTTATCGGGAATCTAGATAGAGTAAAAAGCACTTTCAGAAATATGGCAGTTGAATGTTGAGTCTTTTCAAGACAATTGTTGGATGAGCAAGGCAATTGTTTGTTGAGCATGGCTTTTGTATTGTACGGCTTTGGCTCTGTGTATTCAAATCGAAGAGGCTTGTCGTCCTGTGAACAACTGAATGTTGTTAATAGCAGTTATGCTTAGGGTACTTCAATTCAGCATGCACTTGGTAGCTTTGTCATGATTGTTATAATGATGACCGTACGAAAGTTCAGTTGCCATGGTTCAGGTAAGCGCTAATCTGAAAGTGTTTCCAAGGGCCTCTTGGTGGCATCCTCGTTCATGAGTTGATTGATGCTTGCCTCCTTTGTTGAATAAAGTCCGGCTGTTATTGAAAATTCTCCCCGTCGGGGAATCGAACCCCGGTCTTCTGCGTGACAAGCAGAGATACTGTCCACTATACTAATTAGGAATACTATAGCAGCAAACTGTTAGAGATTTAAAGGGATATCTTGTCCGCTTTTCTTATCTCCGCGCGTCCTTATCAAGCTGGTTAAAAAACACAAGAAGGAATCCAGAGCTACCAAGTAATCGTTAAACAATAATCCACTTTAATGGTAATATGACAATGCAATACAATCAAATACAGTACAAATTCAATACAGCTATCTATGGGATCCCTACATTACCTGATGCATTTCAGCCAGCCAGCCAGAGGAGAAAAAGATTGAACCCAGCGTGTGTCTGTGCTTTATACTGGTCCTACACTGGGATGGGAGGAGATATCTGGTCCTCCTTTGTGGACCTCTCTGATTGGCCGCCCAAATGTCATAAACACCTTAGCCCTTATCTCTTGATCTAAGATGGCTGCCAACCAAGACCTGCGCTCAGCCTCCCCTCATGTCCCTTTGTTCTCCAAAACACATGTCAGCAGGCCCAAATCCAGCTCACGGTTTTACACAGATTATTTCCCATTTAAGCTTATTCATAGTTTGCTAACATGAATACATACAAATATTTCACTTCAATAATCCCCCTTTTGGTCTCTCTCTAAAGAGACCAACTTACATACGGCACTTGAAACATAACTACTGTCATTCCTTTCCACTGTGTCTGTCCCCCAATATTGTATAAATCTATCAGAAACTGAGACCCAAAGTACTTGAAATCTTTGAGAACAGAACACCACTCTCCATGGCAGTGTAGGAACCATCTCCTCCCCCCCCCCCTCTGATAGGGAGGGGGAGATGCGGCTTTCCCTTCACTGGTGGAACTGATCAGAGAGAAGTAGACTCCTCTGCTGCCTCGACAAGTCCCCCAGCCCGCTGACAGCCGCTTCCTAGTCGTCTGCTGTAAGGATGTCCTCGAGGTCGTTGTCGTCCAGTCCACTGATGGCTGCTTCCGAGTCGACCTCCTCTGCGAGGGCCACGTCCGTCCTGATGTCGTCCCCGGTCCCAGCAGGTGGTTTCCCCGCCGCACACTGGCTCCCGTGGTACGGGCTGTCCCCTTTCCTCCCACGCGGACGGCATGAGAGATCCGCTGGGTCACTCGATCGGGGCCGGAGAGCCTGGGGTTGAGCCACTTTGTCCTGATGACCTTCAGCCAGACGAACTCCGCTGTGTCCGCCTCCTGGGTCCCCCTTTGGCATCATCAACCTGTGTGGAGAAATCTGATACAAATCCCTCAAGCCTACGCTCCGGGCTCCGGGGCCCTCCTATCTGCCAGTGCAGCTTCAGAATCTCAATACTTGGATAAAAATACTAAAAGTAAAACCCCCACCTCTCTAGGTGAACTAAATAACATATTTCAATAGCTCTGAATTTCTGACAAGCATCTGTGTTTATTTTTAAATGAAATCCCTGAGATCCTATTTAAAATCTAAATATAATATGAACTGCTAATGTTTCTGGTAAAGAAACACACTAATGTTATGGATTCAAAAACAACCAAAATCATGATACTGACAAAGTGAATGATTTCCTGGTGATATTGCTTTTTCCTGTCAGTGCTGAGATATTATCAAGCTGAAAAATGAATACAGAATTCCAACAAACTGTCATCAAATGTCTTTCTATTATGAATTTAGATGAAATGTATATCCCCATAATGACCTAAACAATAGAGTCTATGGCTTTTACTTCTGTACCAGGCTAGTTACATGATGCTGTCTAAATTAAATTAAGTCTCATTACATTACTATGTTTTAGCTATAACTGTAATATGTTCTTTCTACATTTCAAACCTCAGTTACTTTAATACCTGTTGAAACATTACTCACCGGTCAACTTACAGTAGCCCCTTGGCCACTGATTCTGCATCTATGTTACCTGTTATAACTCAATCAATATTAGAAACATGTCAACATTCATCAAACAGTATCTTATCCCCAGATATGGAGCAGGTCCACTCTAAAACTGTCAATCAATGGTCAGATTGAACAATTGAGTTGGGGCAGCAGGTTCCTTTCAGTCCCTAAATGAAAAATGTACATTGTGAATTTTACACTCCCCCTTTTTACACATGAACCTCATGTGTAACCATGGATTATAAGAAAATGCCAAACATTTTCCCAAATGTACATCCATCATTTCCACAGTAAACACTTCAGTGAGATGAAGTGTTTCTCTCCATCCTTCAGTCCTAAAAGAAACAGAATCTTCATGTTTTAGTTTGAGTTTCACATTCTGCCAACTGCCACCTCCTGTGAGAGTAAAATATCATCAAGTGGACTAGAAACGGGTAATAATATGTTAGTCCAAAAACATGCTTGGTTAGTTATTGTTTTAGAACCATGCAGTTACACTGATCACATGCCGGCATTCATTCATTCACACCGTCTGTCAGGTTTGTAAAGTCTTGGTCTGGACAGATTCACCCCAGAGTCAGTCATTGACAGTGCCTTCTCAAGTTACACTGTCGGTCAGGGTCAGAGGTCAGTTGGTCTCAGTGTTTTTGGCCATGTGTCGTGCTCTGCAGAGACTTTGATATTTCGGCATAAGCCAGTATCCTTTGTCTACAAAAATCTGTTATATATGGAGCGCCATCATCAATCAATTCACGACCACATCTATAATTTTCCAGATATCTCTAACTTTTCATCGGAACAGCTGTTCCCCACATTCCCTGAAAAGTGTTTAGCCAAAAATGCCACTTCCTTATAGTACTACTCCTGCAATTCATTTACACCTAATTAGTATTAAAATGTCTAATAGATCTATTTCAGAAACTTGTGCACTTAACTACTATCTTGTGTCAAACCATTACTAGGATCTGTGTAGCTCTGCTATGCATTTCATAGCTCATCTTCAATTCTGGTCCACCTAAAAAACAATGTTAAACTCTTTAGCAGTGTGTGGAACATCGGGTGTCCGACCATGCAACAATTACTCCCTCCTTTATCAAGGATTTAAACAAGAAGTCATTTCATATTTCCATCTTAAAGCCCTCCTATGGTAATAACTATGGCACAATGGTGAAATCAATACTTTAGATTGGAATACTACATCTGGCTTGGCACTAGCTCTCCCTTTAACATTATCCATTCAAATAAAGATTTGTCTTAGAGTGGTTCCTAAAACTATCCTTTAATGGTGATCAATTTTGTAACAAATGAGATCACTACTATATTCACACGTGAATAAAAATCTCTTGAAGAATGATTTGTTAACATGATGAAAAGATTGAAGAATATGGTTATGGAATACTATATGTAACCCCCTTTGTCCCTCAGTGTGTTTTTAGGATGATTCTCATTTTACTTTAATAGTTTCCCCTTTACTGCTATTTACAATTTACCCATTGATTAATTCATGGTTAATACAACTTCTATCTTCACTTATTTATCAAGTCAATTCAAGTTCTTTAAATGTGCGCTTATAAGTGTGTTTATGTGTAAACTCACTCATTCCCGTTGATTCCCTTCTCCTCTCCTCTGGTTTATCTCAAGCCTTGATCCCTGGCCACCTCACATTCTCGGCCAAGTCCCCTGATTCTGACTCCTCCCCCTTTGTCCATCAGCTGTCACTCTTTGAGGCAGCCATCTGCCCAGCTACATCTGCAGCCCCCATCATGCCACTGTTCTTGCACTGCTTTGCACTTCATCTCCTCCTTCACAGTCTCTCTGCTGCTTTATGGAGGGCGGATTCTGCTCTCATGTCCCACACTTTCTCTGTTTGAGGGACTGATAGATCTCTGCCTGTCAGCAAGCTGTTTGGTTCTGGATGCCACAGGTGGAGATAGTTCTGGATGCAGTTCTTATTGTTGTTGTTGGTTCAGCTCTGGTTCACTGAGAAGGAGGAGTCTCCTGTTGGGTTAGGCTTTTGATTGCTCAAGCAGATCGGGGTCTTAGCCGTCTGACATGCAGAGAGAGAGAGTCCAGGTCTCGGGACGCATAACCTATAAAAATTCTAGCACACTGAGGCTAAATAAATCCACCCCTTTTCACCCCGTGTCTTTCTAATCATACTAGTACTATACTTAGTAGTGAAATGCCATCCAAACAACACAATTAATGTCTACTAATGATATTACATAAACTCCCTCTAATAATTGTTTCATCCATTGTGACATATTTACCCAAACTAAGTTTCTCAACACCCACATGTTTCCAGCATCGCATATTCCACACACTATGAAAGAACCCCTCCGCATTCAAAAAATCCCACTGCTATCTAGCAACAATTGTAAAGTTGCAGAGCACACTACTCAGATCACAGCAATGTAATTTGACCCAAGCGTAGGCCTATTTCGTTCCTAAAAATGTTAGCAAACACCAAACTCCAACTACATCATTTATAGATAAATTGATTTAGCAAAATGAAATCTTACGTAATTCAAAATGTGACAAAAGAACACTGATTTGTCTTACACAAGATTGTGTAACTGACTAGACTGAGTTCAATAAAAATTAACCATACGACTTGTAGTCTGGCTTCAATAAAAAATGTAAACACCTCCTATCCTATCATTTGATCATATTTCCTTGTTTCTCACTGTGTCTCTCTCTCTGTCTTTCTGGTCTCGTCTCTCTGTCTCTCTCTTCTTGTCTCTCTCTCTGTCTCTCTCTGTCTCATCCTTATCTCCCTCTTTCTTTTCTCACTTTCCCCTGTCCTTCTTTTCCCACTTTCCCATCTCTTTCTTCTGTCACTTGCTGTTAGATATGAAATAAAACATACGAGTCCATGTAAGCATGGCATAGATCATAATCCATTACTCGAGAAGACTCAGTATCACCTCTGTGTTTTAACATTTAACAGCTCTCTCGGACTGACAAACTTACAAAACCTTCTGTTATACTTTCTACTCTTTCTTCACAAACTTAAAAACACAATTTGGTGATTGTTTGCGTTTCAGTTTCCTATCTACATTAAACAACCACCAACTTAGAGTCACTGTGGTATGATCAACACAACTCCTAAATAACATTACAATGTATATTTCTTACAGTGAGTTTGTTCTTTAATGTTTAACAAATTATCCTCTTTTGATGTCTAATCTAGGTGGAATAATCCACTATCACTCTCAGTAAATCCCTTTTTACTTCCCCTCTATGTTTCTGTATGTAATTAAATTCCTCTGAAATATGATGAAGTACAATTCCCAGTTAATGACAAATAGCATGAAATTCACAATTAATGTAATAGTCATAACCACGATGTGACGAACTGTATCCCTCAATGCTAAAAACAACAAATTATAGTATCTTATTTATTTCAATATCTACCACCTCAAATCACACATTGATCCATTAATTTTCAATGTTATTCACTCCAACTTCAGATCACTCGTTGATCCTTCACTCCTTGCTTTAAATTTCAACGCTCAGCATCCATTTTCCAGAGCAATGTCCAGCAATTAGAGCAGAAATGTGGAGAAAGGGGGCTTTCTTAAACCCATGGTATTCTACCATTATGACTTCGCATCTCTTCATCTGACGTGTTCACTTGTATTAATATACTGGGCTATTGTCGTTGTTACTATTAACGTGTTCCCCGTATAAAAATGTCAAAGGGGTGTTACCCCCTTTTAACCACTAGATGGCAGCAGCAGACCACAAATGAGCTCCACCCTTCTGAGTGCATTTTTCGAGCTCAGCAGACCACCGCTCACACAGGTATTTTTAGGTAAAAATCAACACAGATTTATTCCCCGTACAGTTTGTCCAGCTTCTATAATGTGACGTAACCTTCATCACACGTTAGCTTTTCAAATTAAGTTTACAGACACAGGGAAAACAAGATCCGGTCCCCGTCACACTTTGTGAGGTTCGCGTTCTCTCCCTGGATTTAACATATAACAGACTTCTAGCCTATTAAGCTATTTTCAGCAGAGGTCTGTTATTTACCCCCAGTTTTAAACAGCGACCCGATCTGAAATCGAGTTTCCAGGTTAAGTAGTGCAGGAATTTCACCTCGCAACCTACAAACTGCACGTTTCCACGTCACTAAGGAATAAACTACCTGTAGATCCACGCCAAACTGCTCTATTTACGCTACGCAGGACTTTCCGTTTCTACCTGTCGATCAACGTTCTCGTTTTGTATATAACTTTCCTAACATATTAAAATATGCATTGTATATTCCATTTAAACTTTAAAAACACCGTGTAACGTCTACAGACAATCCTAACTTTTAGTGTATCCAATTACAGACTTTTGATTTACAAAACAGTCGTCTGCGAACCTTAGTTGTAGAGAGCTGTGCAGGCCTGCTGATTGTCTGAGATGTTTGAAAGCGTTTGCCCTCGACCTATTCCGGTCGTTCTGGATTCTTCCTCAGCATTGTTCGACGTCAGGTCACCAAACTGTTAGAGATGTTAAGGGATATCTTGTCCGCTTTCCTTATCTCCGCGCGTCCTTATCAAGCTGGTTAAAAAACACAGGAAGGAATCCAGAGCTACCAAGTAATCGTTAAACAATAATCCACTTTAATGGTAATATGACAATGCAATACAATCAAATACAGTACAAATTCAATACAGCTATCTATGGGATCCCTACATTACCTGATGCATTTCAGCCAGCCAGCCAGAGGAGAAAAAGATTGAACCCAGCGTGTGTCTGTGCTTTATACTGGTCCTACACTGGGATGGGAGGAGATATCTGGTCCTCCTTTGTGGACCTCTCTGATTGGCCGCCCAAATGTCATAAACACCTTAGCCCTTATCTCTTGATCTAAGATGGCTGCCAACCAAGACCTGCGCTCAGCCTCCCCTCATGTCCCTTTGTTCTCCAAAACACATGTCAGCAGGCCCAAATCCAGCTCACGGTTTTACACAGATTATTTCCCATTTAAGCTTATTCATAGTTTGTTAACATGAATACATACAAATATTTCACTTCACTCTCTGTGTATTCAAATCGAAGAGGCATGTCGTCCTGTGAACAACTGAAGGTTGTTAATAGCAGTTATGCTTAGGGTACTTCAATTCAGCATGCACTTGGTAGCTTTGTCATGATTGTTATAATGATGACCGTACGAAAGCTCTGTTACCATGGTTCAGGTAAGCGCTGATCTGAAATTGTTTCCAAGGGCCTCTTGGTGGCATCCTCGTTCATGAGTTGATTGATGCTTGCCTCCTTTGGTGAATAAAGGCCGGCTGTTATTGAAAATTCTCCCCGTCGGGGAATCGAACCCCGGTCTTCTGCGTGACAAGCAGAGATACTGTCCACTATACTAACGAGGAATAATATAGCAGCAAACCTAGCATGTCAACCCTAGGTGGCGCTCTTCGAGGGGTTACAGGTCATATCCAGGATAGCATTTGGGTCAGTATACAGTTGCTGTCACGAAAGTCAATGACGCTGCAGCCGTGACTGGATCCAGTGTAAAATCTCTTCCGAGTCTCAGAAATCAACATGTGGTCCGTCGTTTTGAAGGTTTACAATTAAATATCAAATGTTGCATCTACGGCACAAACGTGTACTTAGCTTTTCAGCAGTTTCTGTAGTGTAGTGGTCATCACGTTCGCACTCACACGCGAAGGTCCCCTGGCTCCAAAACCGGGCAGAAAACACTCTTCTTTGATCCTGGATCAACTTCAAAGAACTCAACCAAGAAAAGTTATCGGGAATCTAGATAGAGTAAAAGCACTTTCAGAAATATGGCAGTAGAATGTTGAGTCTTGTCAAGACAATTGTTGGATGAGCAAGACAATTGTTTGTTGAGCATGGCTTTTGAATTGTACGGCTTTGGCTCTCTGTGTTTTCAAATCGAAGAGGCTTGTCGTCCTGTGAACAACTGAAGGTTGTTATTAGCAGTTATGCTTAGGGTACTTCAATTCTGCAACCAATGACTTTATTTTCGATCCTGCTCAAAATGTGTCTGGTCACAATGGAAAATATAAAGGGATTTCTTGCCTTGCTTGATTTTGTCTGTCAAAAGTGCAATAGTTGAGCGCATTGCCGTGGTCATTGATTGTAGTTCTCCTTCAATGATTTGAAGCATGCACTTGGTAGCTTTGTCATGATTGTTATAATGATGACCGTACGAAAGTTCAGTTGCCATGGTTCAGGTAAGCGCTAATCTGAAAGTGTTTCCAAGGGCCTCTTGGTGGCATCCTCGTTCATGAGTTGATTGATGCTTGCCTCCTTTGGTGAATAAAGGCTGGCTGTTATTGAAAATTCTCCCCGTCGGGGAATCGAACCCCCGGTCTTCTGCGTGACAAGCAGAGATACTGTCCACTATACTAACGAGGAATGCTCTAAAGCAATCCTATCACGTCAATCCTAGCACGTCAACCCTAGGTGGCGCTCTTCGAGGGTTACAGGTCATATCCAGGATAGCATTTGGGTCCAGTATTACAGTTGCTGTCACGAAAGTCAATGACGCTGCAGCCGTGACTGGATCCAGTGTAAATCTCTCCGAGTCTTCAGAAATCAACATGGGGTCCGTCGTTTTGAAGGTTTCAATTTAATATCAATGTTGCATCTAGGCGCAAATGTGTACTTAGCTTTTCAGCAGTTTCTGTAGTGTAGTGGTCATCACGTTCGCCTAACACAGCGAAAGGTCCCCTGGCTCAAAACCGGGCAGAAACACTCTTCTTTGATCCTGATCAACTTCAAAGAACTCAACCAAGAAAAGGTTATCCGGGAATCTAGATAGAGTAAAAAGCACTTTCAGAAATATGGCAGGAGAATGTAGAG
>JAPTMU010000055.1:490854-519120 GCA_028583405.1 Pogonophryne albipinna | reverse complement strand
CGACAACACAGCGAACACAGCGAAGCGACAACACAGCGAACACAGCCAACGAACAGAGACAACAGCAGGCAACAGAACATCATATTAGAAGGTTAAGGATGTATTTGCTTTTAGGACTTATTCGAGCAAATAATGGCACCCAAGAGGCTGTATAAGCTTGAAGACGCCGTTGAAATGGTGTTCGCTGACTCTCCGTCAGAAGATGAGGATCTACTTCGGCCACAATCAGACCCTGATTATGAACTTCAGGAAAGGTATGTACTCTCTCCGTTTGTATCTATTAGTTGTGTTATTGGGTGTAATCTATACTATAGTAATTCCACACTCGCAAAATACAAAATGGACGCCGCTTTGTTGTTGTAGCGTTATCTTCCGTGAGAAACTAAATCAATGGTGTTTGTGAACACTATAAATAGATTATTTGTATTTCGTGACTATAACACGGCAGTATATAAATAAAGCTGTATTGTGTATATATCAATCCTGTCTATATATATATATATATAGTGTGTATACTGTTATTTCACACACGCCAAATGGATGCTCTTTTGTAGTTCTACAGACATTGTGCTGTGAGAAACGGAAACAATTGGAAGATCTTGTTGGTGAACACCTATCAATAGATTAATTGTATTTTGTGACTATAACACGGCAGTATATATATATATATATATATACTGCCTTGTTATAGTCACAATATATATATATTATATATATATATATATATATTATATATATTGTGACTATAACAAGGCAGTATATATATATTTATATATTGTGACTATAACAAGGCAGTATATATATATATATTTATATATTGTGACTATAACAAGGCAGTATATATATATATATATATATATATACTGCCGTGTTATAGTCACAAAATACAATTAATCTATTGATAGGTGTTCACCAACAAGATCTTCCAATTGTTTCCGTTTCTCACAGCACAATGTCTGTAGAACTACAAAAGAGCATATATATATATATATATATATATACTGTTTTTTCACACACGAGGAATTCACACACGAGGAATTATTTCTGATTTGAGTTACATTTTTGAAAGAATAAGCCAGTGAGGTAATCGATTTGTTTTTTCCACATTTGTTTTCACAGTGATGAAGACGAGTATCAAATGGCTTCTGGATCAAAGCCATCAACATCTGCCTCATCTGAGCTACGACGTGCATCAGATCAGCATACAGTTGCCCCAGAACCATCAACATCCAAGCTACGCCGCCGGACCTCTGCACCAGTACAAACTCGGACTGCATCTTCTGATTCTGAATCATCATTTGAGCTGCCCAGCAAAAGAAAAGGGAAAGCATAGAAAAAAGCTGTAAATCCCAGGAAACGTGGCCGAGGTGGGCCTTCCTCTTCCACGGTAGGACGAAGCCACACACCCAGAAGTCCTTCAGGGAGCAGCTTGCTGCAGACATGAGGGTTGAAGTCCCTGCAACACCACCCCCACTCCCCCCATCATCACTCGTATGCGTTCCCACGTATTATGGGGAAGATGCCACCGCGCTCAGGAGGTACTGCAGGAGGTGCTCTGATGCTGGCAACAAAACGGTGAAGACACCTATCTACTGCACTAAGTGCCTGGTCCCCCTGTGCCTCAATTCCAAAAAGAACTGTTTCAAGGCGTGGCACACCTCTGACTAAAAACATTCAGGTTGCGTACATTTTTTCTTTTTTTTCTTTTTTGCGAGTGTTGAAAAAATGCTTGTGGTGTTATTATACTTGTGCGTGTTGTTTTTGAAATAAATCTGCTCATGTTGGAGACACATTTATCCTATGTTTCCTAATTTTTATTATGCAAGTTAACCTTCCTATAAGTATTAGTCGGGTGATAAACATGTAAGGACTGTGCCAAACACACGGACACACACACACACCATTTACATAAATAAAAAAAATAATGATTTTTTTTTATAAAAACACTTGTATTTGGATGGAATGATTACCTATAGTGATAATAAAATTATTTGTACAGTATGGTACCTGAAAAAGGTCAAATGGCACTGATGGTATCCAAATGTGCCAAAATGTGCCCAAAGGTCAGTACGCCTGGACTTTCTTTTGCTAAACCTCTCTAAAAAGGTCAAATTTCACTTGTTTTGCCTCAATCTTGATACAGGGTACTTACTATATGTTATACTTTGGATTCCTAAAGCTTTTAGTCTACCATCCCATCATTCAAGGGTAGTTTTCACTATAAGTAATGGTTTTTTTTTAGGCGAAGGTAAGAATTTACCTTTTTTTACTATGTTCCATCTGAATTTACTCTGACACAGAAACATCTATATAAATTCTGACACTTCTACATCCAACTCACAGATGTAACCTTGCTTTGATAAAAGAGATTATTCATATAACCCTTTTAGAAGTTAAGTTATAGTCATTTGTTTTGGGCATAGCATTTTCGAGCCTGAAACCTGAAAAACAGGCTCAGGGCTTAAGAGGTTAATAGCAGTTATGCTTAGGGTACTTCAATTCAGCATGCACTTGGTAGCTTTCTCATGATTGTTATAATGATGACCGTACAAAAGTTCAGTTGCCATGGTTCAGGTAAGTGCTTATCTGAAAGTGTTTCCAAGGGCCTCTTGGTGGCATCCTCGTTCATGAGTTGATTGATGCTTGCCTCCTTTGGTGAATAAAGGCCGGCTGTTATTGAAAATTCTCCCCTTCGGGGAATCAAACCCCGGTCTTCTGCGTGACAAGCAGAGATACTGTCCACTATACTAACGAGGAACCCTATAGGCAAAAATCCTAGCACGTCAATCCTAGCACGTCAACCCTAGGTGGCGCTCTTCGAGGGGTTACAGGTCATATCCAGGATAGCATTTGGGTCCAGTATACAGTTGCTGTCACGAAAGTCAATGACGCTGCAGCCGTGACTGGATCCAGTGTAAAATCTCTCCGAGTCTCAGAAATCAACATGGGGTCCGTCGTTTTGAAGGTTTTCAATTTAATATCAATGTTGCATCTAGGCGCAAATGTGTACTTAGCTTTTCAGCAGTTTCTGTAGTGTAGTGGTCATCACGTTGCCTAACACGCGAAAGGTCCCCGGCTCAAAACCGGGCAGAAACACTCTTCTTTGATCCTGATCAACTTCAAAGAACTCAACCAAGAAAAGTTAAGAGTAAAAAGCACTTTCAGAAATATGGCAGTTGAATGTTGAGTCTTTTCAAGACAATTGTTGGATGAGCAAGACAATTGTTTGTTGAGCATGGCTTTTGAATTATACGGCTTTGGCTCTCTGTGTATTCAAATCGAAGAGGCATGTCGTCCTGTGAACAACTGAATGTTGTTAATAGCAGTTATGCTTAGGGTACTTCAATTCAGCATGCACTTGGTAGCTTTGTCATGATTGTTATAATGATGACCGTACGAAAGTTCTGTTACCATGGTTCAGGTAAGCGCTGATCTGAAATTGTTTCCAAGGGCCTCTTGGTGGCATCCTCATTCATGAGTTGATTGATGCTTGGCTCCTTTGGTGAATAAAGGCCTGCTGTTATTGAAAATTCTCCTCATTGGGGAATTGAACCCCGGTCTTCAGCATGACAAGTAGAGATACTGTCCACTATACTAACGAGGAACCCTGTAACAACAATCCTAGCACGTCAACCCTAGGTGGCGCTCTTCGAGGGGTTACAGGTCATATCCAGGATAGCATTTGGGTCCAGTATACAGTTGCTGTCACGAAAGTCCATGATGCTGCAGCCGTGACTGGATCCAGTGTAAAATCTCTCCGAGTCTCAGAAATCAACATGGGGTCCGTCGTTTTGAAGGTTTTCAATTTAATATCAATGTTGCATCTAGGCGCAAATGTGTACTTAGCTTTTCAGCAGTTTTGGTAGTGTAGTGGTCATCACGTTTGCCTAACACGCGAAAGGTCCCCGGCTCAAAACCGGGCAGAAACACTCTTCTTTGATCCTGATCAACTTCAAAGAACTCAACCAAGAAAAGTTAAGAGTAAAAAGCACTTTCAGAAATATGGCAGTTGAATGTTGAGTCTTGTCAAGACAATTGTTGGATGAGCAAGACAATTGTTTGTTGAGCATGGCTTTTGAATTGTACGGCTTTGGCTCTCTGTGTATTCAAATCGAAGAGGCTTGTCGTCCTGTGAACAACTGAATGTTGTTAATAGCAGTTATGCTTAGGGTACTTCAATTCAGCATGCACTTGGTAGCTTTGTCATGATTGTTATAATGATGACCGTACGAAAGTTCTGTTACCATGGTTCAGGTAAGCGCTGATCTGAAATTGTTTCCAAGGGCCTCTTGGTGGCATCCTCGTTCATGAGTTGATTGATGCTTGCCTCCTTTGGTGAATAAAGGCCGGCTGTTATTGAAAATTCTCCCCGTCGGGGAATCGAACCCCGGTCTTCTGCGTGACAAGCAGAGATACTGTCCACTATACTAACGAGGAACCCTATAGCAACAATCCTAGCACGTCAATCCTAGCACGTCAACCCTAGGTGGCGCTCTTCGAGGGGTTACAGGTCATATCCAGGATAGCATTTGGGTCCAGTATACAGTTGCTGTCACGAAAGTCAATGACGCTGCAGCCGTGACTGGATCCAGTGTAAAATCTCTCCGAGTCTCAGAAATCAACATGGGGTCCGTCGTTTTGAAGGTTTTCAATTTAATATCAATGTTGCATCTAGGCGCAAATGTGTACTTAGCTTTTCAGCAGTTTCTGTAGTGTAGTGGTCATCACGTTCGCCTAACACGCGAAAGGTCCCCGGCTCAAAACCGGGCAGAAACACTCTTCTTTGATCCTGATCAACTTCAAAGAACTCAACCAAGAAAAGTTAAGAGTAAAAAGCACTTTCAGAAATATGGCAGTTGAATGTGGAGTCTTTTCAAGACAATTGTTGGATGAGCAAGGACAATTGTTTGTTGAGCATGGCTTTTGAATTATACGGCTTTGGCTCTCTGTGTATTCAAATCGAAGAGGCATGTCGTCCTGTGAACAACTGAATGTTGTTAATAGCAGTTATGCTTAGGGTACTTCAATTCAGCATGCACTTGGTAGCTTTGTCATGATTGTTATAATGATGACCGTACGAAAGTTCAGTTGCCATGGTTCAGGTAAGCGCTTATCTGAAATTGTTTCCAAGGGCCTCTTGGTGGCATCCTCGTTCATGAGTTGATTAGATGCTTGCCTCCTTTGGTGAATAAAGGCTGGCTTGTTATTGAAAATTCTCCCCGTCGGGGAATCGAACCCCGGTCTTCTGCGTGACAAGCAAGAGATACTGTCCACTATACTAACGAGGAATGCTCTAAAGGCAATCCTAGCACATCAATCCTAGCACGTCAACCCTAGGTGGCGCTCTTCGAGGGGTTACAGGTCATATCCAGGATAGCATTTGGGTCCAGTATACAGTTGCTGTCACGAAAGTCAGTGACGCTGCTGCCGTGACTGGATCCAGTTTAAAATCTCTCCGGGTCTCAGAAATCAACATGTGGTCCGTCGTTTTGAAGGTTTACAATTAAATATCAATGTTGCATCTACGTGCAAACGTGTACTTAGCTTTTCAGCAGTTTCTGTAGTGTAGTGGTCATCACGTTCGCCTCACATGCGAAAGGTCCCCGGCTCAAAACCGGGCAGAAACACTCTTCTTTGATCCTGATCAACTTCAAAGAACTCAACCAAGAAAAGTTAGGAGTAAATAGCACTTTCAGAAATATGGCAGTTGAATGTTGAGTCTTTTCAAGACAATTGTTGAATGAGCAAGACAATTGTTTGTTGAGCATGGCTTTTGAATTATACGGCTTTGGCTCTCTGTGTATTCAAATCGAAGAGGCATGTCGTCCTGTGAACAACTGAATGTTGTTAATAGCAGTTATGCTTAGGGTACTTCAATTCAGCATGCACTTGGTAGCTTTGTCATGATTGTTATAATGATGACCGTACGAAAGCTCTGTTACCATGGTTCAGGTAAGCGCTTATCTGAAATTGTTTCCAAGGGCCTCTTGGTGGCATCCTCGTTCATGAGTTGATAGATGCTTCCCTCCTTTGGTAAATAAAGGCCGGCTGTTATTGAAAATTCTCCCCGTCGGGGAATTGAACCCCAGTCTTCTGCTTGACAAGCAAAGATACTGTCCACTATACTAACGAGGAATGCTCTAAAGGCAATCCTAGCACGTCAATCCTAGCACGTCAACCCTAGGTGGCGCTCTTCGAGGGGTTACAGGTCATATCCAGGATAGCATTTGGGTCCAGTATACAGTTGCCGGCACGAAAGTCCATGAAGCTGCAGCTGTGACTGGATCCAGTGTAAAATCTCTCCGAGATCAACATGTGGTCCGTCGTTTTGAAGGTTTACAATTAAATATCAATGTTGCATCTACGCACAAACGTGTACTTAGCTTTTCTATCAGTTTCTATAGTGTAGTGGTCATCCCGTTCGCCTAACACGTGAAAGGTCCCCGTCTCAAAACCGGGCAGAAACACTCTTCTTTGATCCTGATCAACTTCAAAGAACTCAACCAAGAAAAGTTAAGAGTAAAAAGCACTTTCAGAAATATGGCAGTTCAATGTTCAGTCTTTTCAAGACAATTGTTGGATGAGCAAGGCAATTGTTTGTTGAGCATGGCTTTTGTATTGTACGGCTTTGGCTCTGTGTATTCAAATCGAAGAGGCTTGTCGTCCTGTGAACAACTGAAGGTTGTTAATAGCAGTTATGCTAAGGGTACTTCAATTCTGCAACCAATGACTTTATTTTCGTTCCTGCTCAATATGTGTCTGGTCACAATGGAAAATATAAAGGGATTTCTTTCCTTGCTTGATTTTGTCTGTCAAAAGTGCAATAGTTGAGCGCATTGCCGTGGTCATTGATTGTAGTTCTCCTTCAATTATTTGAAGCATGCACTTGGTAGCTTTGTCATGATTGTTATAATGATGACCGTACGAATGTTCTGTTGCCATGGTTCAGGTACAGATGTAGCGCTTCATTTCAGACGCCTACCCGTGCGGGTCCGTGATCGGCACGGGGTGGGCCCCTGCTGAAAAGGAAAACCCCCCGCAGGATTTGAAACGCCCCCTTGATAAATACATTTAATTATAATGAAACCAGCTGCAATGGATCATGGATCCACCAGGGGGAGCCGTGATTAAAAAGCTGCCACACTGGAACTCATGTGAAATAAACAGCTGATAGATCTACAGGTATCTGATATAGCAGATATTTGTTAAGATCCATATGTCACGGATAGGATCATATTCTGTGCTAAATAAGAGACATGTAATCATTTACTAAACATCACCATGTTTTTATTTAACAAAATAATGTTTAATTCACGTAGGTGTAAGTACAAAACCATCGCTATGTTTTTAGATCAGGAAATGCATCCCGGCTCAAACAAACGATTTTCAATCATCATCCTCACGATCATTTAATGTATCATATGTTCGCGAGTTGAAATTAATGCACTAAATGTAATCCACGTGAGTTTACTACAACAAAAATAATCGCTTTGTTTTTATATCACATCCGACCTGAGGAAAATGCAGCGCTCTCACTACCGATCATCCTAATCCCACGGGCAAACAATAATATGTACAGTGTTAATAGTTTACTGTATTATTAGTGTCTAATATTACTGGGGATTTCGGAATGGTACTGGATTTTGATGTATTGTATCGGCTTCATATCGCAATATATTCCCGAAGTCTGAAATGCAAAAATGTCCCACATTAGGGCAATTCACCCTACATTTAATCATTCAAACAAAATCATATTTCGTTTCTTTTTAACAAAATAAATGTGGTTTAATCCACATAATTTACTGTGTTAATTGTTTACTGTAGTATTGAGCACATTACTTTTCGCTGCTTGTTGCACCCCTGGTTAGAAGCTAAACTGCATTTCGTTGTCTCAGTACCTGCAATATGTGCAATAACAATAAAGTTGAATCTAATCTTGAGCAGGAACAAATGTATTTAGGCTACTTAGTACATATCTGACATTAACGATTAAACACATTTGTGCATTCTTTAAACCGAGTCAAGCCGACTCCGGAGGTGGCGGCACATTAAAGTGTGCACCTGATTGTTTAACTTGAAGCTGCCTGATGACATTTAATCATTCAAACAAAATCATATTTCGTTTATTTTTAACGAAATAAATGTGGTTTAATCCACATAATTTACTGTGTTAATTGTTTACTGTAGTATTGTTTAACTTGAAGGTGCCTGATGTGAACATTTCCAGAAGAACTCTAGCTTGAATGGCCTTTGTATGTATACAGTAGGCCTACAGTATAGCCCAACCATTTACACCTTCCTTTTTTCCCGTCCAAAGTTTGAATTGGATAAAGATAATCGATGATGCTTTTAAAGCCTATTGTATAATAACTGTGTGATTTATATTGCTTTTCAAATGCATATGGCCACCCATTTACACTGCTCTTCCCGTCAAGAATATGAATAGAACTTAGTTAGCTTAGTTATCACTTTACATTTCTGCAAATTAATTTTTAATCACACACGTCTCCCCACGTCTCCCCGTCCCGAAAATGATAAATAAAATAAAAAGAGGAAACAGTTTTCAAGTTCAGTTTTCACCGTTTTATTTAAAATAACTGACATAACAGACACCATACTGAAGGCCTATCTGCTGCGGAAACCAGGATGAGCTATTTCGGGATCTGTTTTTCGGGGGCTCCTCAGTCTCTCATTTACCCAGCTCCTGATCTTATGCCACTGGTCAATGTTCAGATTTGGGAACCAATTGGAAACATAGGACTCAATCTTTTTCAACCTCTTGACTGGAAAAAAGGAAGGTGTAAATTGTTGAATGATGAATAAACAGTGAGGAGGGGTACAGTATGAATACACTAGATATACACAGCAGCCCAGCCTGTGAGCAGTATGAACACCAATGAGCGCTCAGCTCGAGATACCAGCGAGTCGAGAGAGAGAATGATATCTGCATTTTCTCTTTTGGTTTGATTAGGACACATCCTGGGGATTGTGTTTACAAACATTGACCAGACCGTTCACCAGCCCCCAGCCCCCATGTTGCCTATGCTGTCCTGTGTTGCGAACTCTTTGTTTAAAACGAATTGGCCATCGGAACGTGTGGAGGAATTCTCCCAAGGGTCACATTCCACAGCTCTCCCCCCCCCCCCACCCTTGTGATCTCCCAACCCCCAGTCTGTTTGTGTTCGCATATTTCTATGCCGTAATTCATACTGGTCCTCTCACGCACATACATTCTCCTTACAGTATACATACATAGGCTATATGAGTCTGTGTATCTACGGACCATTTGTTTAAAAGTAAACGGAAGAGCGTCTGAGAGGCGTTTTTGCCCTTTTGCTTTTTACCTTACTAAATGGTCTAATGGTCAGTGGAGCGAGGGGGGAGGCCCGCGAAACTCGCGGAAGTGATTTCAAAACAAAAAGCACTTGTTTGCTTGGAACTAAGAAAACGGCCAAGAAACACATTGAGTCCAGAAAATGAATGTTATTAAGGGCTGTAAATATAATAAGCCTGTGTCTAAAATTTACAACAGGCTTATTATATTTACAGCCCTTAAGATACACTTTTGTGTTTAACAGCTGACCACTACCATGACATACTTTGTTTTAGTAGATTTCGCATGAGAACAAAATGTATGAATATGAGAACAAAATGCATGAATGTGTGAGTGACAATGTATGAATGTGTGCATTGAAATATGATAATATGAGAGCAAAATGTATGAATGTGTGAGTGTAAATATATACGTGTGTGAGAGTGAAAATGTATGTATGTAAAAGGCGAATATATGTGTGTAAGAGTGAAAATGTATGTATGTAAAAGGAGAATATATGTGTGTAAGAGTGAAAATATGCTGCATTTTGAATGTCCGATAGTCCACCATTTCCACCGGAAATATCAAACATTTAATAAAAGTGAAAAACAATGAACAAGACTTAACGTATTCATCATAATTAATTATATTTATTCCGTTTGGATGTAGGATTTTTGACTTTGTTTAGAGCAGTGATCTTCTCTGCAGCAGAGAGCTAAGCGCTGTCAGACCGGTCCTAACCCCGAAAAGTATTATCATCTGAAATTAATCATTATGTTATTAACCCTTTGGAGTCCTGGGCTAATTTGGCCGTTTTCACATACTTTTGATTTGTCTTACTAAACCCCATTAAGAAATGTTTGGCATGTCAATATTTGGTATCTTTTTTTAAGGACAACCTCACCTATATAACCTGATAGTTATTTCTTTCACTTTGAGATACTGTATGAACATTTTGGACACAAAATCACAAAAAAAAACGTAAAAACAGATTTTGAAAATGATATTATTTTTCATATAGTTAACACAAACATACACAACGAAACCATTTAAAAGCTGGAAATATATACATGGGATGTCACTATGATAATGTGAAAGTTTGATTGAGGTAGCATGGGATTTCATTCTGATAAGGCAAAAGTGTTATTATAAATATAATACAAATATATATATATATACACATTATGTACAAAAATCAGTTTTTTCTGTTTTGATCTGTGCCACGCTTCAAAGCGGTTTCTGTCAACTACGACACAGAGGGCAACATCACAGGTTCCTCCTCCTCCATGTCAAAAAACAAGCTTAAAGCTTGAGTCACGTTCAGAGTTCTCTTCATCATAGTTGAATCTTCAAAACTCTAAATCTATCTAACTATATCTAAATTCTCAATGTTTGTCTGTCACTTTACTTCAATCGCAGTCTCCCGCCGTCTCTCTTCGTCTCTCGCCGGCTGTCTTCGTATATCTTCGTCTCTCTCCATTTCCCGCCGTCTCTCTTCGTCTCCCGCCGGCTGTCTTCGTATATCTTCGTCTCTCTCCATTTCCCGCCGTCTCTCTTCGGTTCCCGCCGTCCCTCTTCGTCTCTTTTCGTCTCGTTTCGTATCACTCCGTTTACCTGATTACCTCACCCCCTCCCTGGTAAATACATCCTGTTGAGCAGAATCTACAGTTTCCAGTATTTTCCGTTTCGTAAAATGATAAAATACGGTGAAGATATTAAAATATGTGCTTCCATTATTCATACTTCTGAAATATATCTGTATTAACTTTATATCATCGTATCTCCGTGTTTATTGGGTCTTTTTGCATGAAACAAAGACTGGCATATAGTTTCAAGCCAGTACTTTCGACAGAAATACACATATACATCCTGTTGAGCAGGATCTAAAGTGTCCAGTATTTTCCGTTTCGTAAAATGATCAAATACGGCGAAGATATTCAAATATGTGCTTCCATTTTTCATACTTTTGAAATGTATTAACTTTATATCATCGTATCTCCGTGTTTACTGGGTCTTTTTGCATGAAACGAAGACTGGGATATAGTTTCAAGCCAGTACTTTCGACAGAAACACACGGCAATGTTGTCCGGACTGTTGTTTTTATGCGGCACCGGCTTGAACAGGTCATGTGATTTGATCACGCCGGCATGACGGTCGACTCCAAAGGGTTAATATTAAATACATATAAGTATTTGTACAACTTGTATTTAGAAATACTCTGTTGTAATTATTGATGCATAAATGTGTTCATCCATTCAATGTGGCATCTGCTATAATGGGGTTAATGTATGATATTACTGTATAATACAATACATTATAATATATGATATGATAATTACATTTTAGTTTTATTCATTTCTTATTTCATAGTTTCTCATTATTATTATTTTTATCGCTCATCTTATTTTTGATTTCATTAATCTGTGTGAATCTGTGCTGTCCTGCTTTTCACTCTCACCCTGTTGCTGTTTGAACTACTGAATTTCCCCACGGGATTAATAAAGGTCCATCTTATCTTATCTTAATGTATAAGTTGATTTACTTCAATCTACTGTACTGTGTAAAAACACCCCAACAATATTACAAGAAATATACTGCATAAAGCAAACTATATACTTTATTTGATCTAAAATATTGATGTTTTTTCATTATAGTAGCTTGTGAAAACCATACAGTAACAAATAAGTGATTAAATGCTACAGTATTCAGCAAACACAACTGCAGAGCTGCAAACATTGCAAACAGACTAAGTTCTACAACACCCAGTTGTCTTTGTGTATTTGTGAATGAAGCGCCATCTCATGGTTAAATCCTGTAATTGAACAAATGGAGAAATTGGGCAACGCCCTCTAGCAATTTGGCAACACCCCCAGCCACTGGGATCCGCTGGGTTTTTGACTGGGACACACCCATGTGAGTCTGATCTGGAGTGCTACATCTGTAAGCGCTTATCTGAAAGTGTTTCCAAGGGCCTCCTGGTGGCATCCTCGTTCATGAGTTGATTGATGCTTGCCTCCTTTGGTGAATAAAGGCCGGCTGTTATTGAAAATTCTCCCCGTTGGGGAATCGAACCCCGGTCTTCTGCATGACAAGCAGAGATACTGACCACTATACTAACGAGGAACCCAATGGCAACAATCCTAGCACGTCAACTCTAGGTGGCGCTCTTCGAGGGGTTACAGGTCATATTCAGGATAGCATTTGGGTCCAGTATACAGTTGCTGTCACGAAAGTCAATGACGCTGCAGCCGTGACTGGATCCAGTGTAAAATCTCTCCGAGTCTCAGAAATCAACATGGGGTCCGTCGTTTTGAAGGTTTTCAATTTAATATCAATTTTGAATTTAGGCGCAAATGTGTACTTAGCGTTTCAGCTGTTTCTGTAGTGTAGTGGTCATCACGTTCGCCTAATGTAAACGGAAAGGTTCCCAGCTCAAAACCAGGCAGAAACACTCTTCTTTGATCCTGATCAACTTCAAAGAACTCAACCAAGAAAAGTTATCGGGAATCTAGATAGAGTAAAAAGCACTTTCAGAAATATGGCAGTAGAATGTTGAGTCTTGTCAAGACAATTGTTGGATGATCAATCAATGTTTATTTATATAGCCCAATATCACAAATGTTACATTTGTCTCAGTGGACTTCACAGTTTGTACAAAATATCAGTATGACAATACGACACCCTCTGTCCTTAGACCCTCACATCGTACAAGGAAAAACTTCCGAAGAAAACCCACAGTTTTAAAGGGAAAAATGGGAGAAACCTTAGGGAGAGCAACAGAGGAGGGATCCCTCTCCCAGGACGGACAGACTTGCAATAGATGCCGTGTGTAAATTGAAAAGATAATACATTTGCAACATAGGTAGTCCAAATGTTTGGAAATGCATGTGTGTATAATAGGAAGATGAATCCACGAGGATATCCATCCAGGACCTATGATCCAGGACCACAGCCACGACTCAAGATCCAGGGCTCGCGATGCAGGACACAGGACCGCAGGATCATCCATGACTCCGGATCCCAGCGTATATAGACACCAAAAAGAAAGAAATTTGGGGAAGCTGGGTTAATCGGAACATGAGAGTGCACAGGTATAGACAGAGAGAAGGAAGAAGTAAGATGTCCCCCGACAAACTAAGCCTATATCAGTAAAACTAGGGGCTGAATCTAATCAGCCCTAACTATAAGCTTTATCAAAAAGGAAGGTCTTAAGCGCACTCTTAAAAACGGATAGGGTGTCTGCCGCCCGAACACAAACTGGAAGCTGATTCCACAAATGTGGAGCTTGATAAGAAAAGGCTCTGGCTCCCATTGTACTTTTAGAGACTCTAGGAACAACCAACAACCCTGCATTCTTGGAACGCAATGCCCTAGTAGGACAGTAGGGTATAATGAGTTCTTTAAGGTAAGATGGCGCCTGCCCATTAAGGGCTTTGTAGGCGAGAAGAAGAATTTAAAATTCTATCCTGTGTTCTATAGGGAGCCAGTGTAAGGCAGTCAGAACAGGAGTAATGTGGTCCCTTTTCCTAACTCTGGTTAGTACACGAGCTGCAGCATTTTGAATCAGCTGAAGCGACTTGACTGACTTCTTGGTACACCCTGATAATAAAGAGTTACAATAATCCAGCCTTGAAGTAACAAATGCATGGACTAGTTTCTCTGCATCGTTTTGAGGCAAGATATGCCAGATTTTTGCAATGTTACGTAGATGGAAGTAGGCGGTCCTTGAAATTGATTTTATGTGGGCGTTAAAGGATAAATCCTGATCAAATATAACACCAAGATTCCTTACAGTCTCACTGGAGGCCAAATTAATGCCATCCATAGTTAGTATATCTTTAGATAATTTGTTTCGTAGATTCTTCGGGCCAAGTACAATAACTTCAGTTTTGGTCGTGTTTAACATCAAAAAGTTTAAGGTCATCCACGTTTTTAAGTCCTTGAGGCAGTCTTGAATTGTATTTAGTTGATTAATTTCATCAGGCTTGATTGATAAATATAGTTGAGTATCATCTGCATAACAATTAAAGTTTACAGAATGATTCCTTATAATATTGCCTAACGGAAGCATATATAATGTGAACAAAATAGGTCCGAGCACTGAGCCCGGTGGCACTCCATGGCTAACTTTGGTTTGCGTGGAAGATTCATCATTGACACGTACATACTGAGAGCGTTCAGATAGATATGACCTAAACCAGCCTAAAGCAGTTCCCTGTATGCCAACTAAGTGCTCTGGTCTTTGCAATAGGATATCATGATCGATAGTATCAAATGCAGCACTGAGATCGAGCAAAACAAGAATAGAGACAAGTCCCTTGTCAGAGGCTATTAGAATGTCATTTGTGACTTTAACCAGAGCTGTCTCTGTGCTATGATGTGTTCTAAAGCCAGACTGAAAATCTTCAAATAAATCATTGTTTTTTTAAGTAATCACACAACTGTTTTGCGACTGCTTTCTCAAGAATTTTTGAGAGGAACGGAAGATTAGAAATAGGTCTATAATTGGCTAAAACCTCTGGATCGAGGTTGTGCTTTTTAAGAAGCGGTTTTATCACTGCTACTTTGAATGATTGTGGAACATAGCCTGATAATAAAGACATATTCATAATATTTAATAAAGAAGTGCTAATTAATGGAAAAACTTCCTTCAACAGCTTAGTTGGAATTGGGTCTAACATACACGTTGATGGTTTAGAAGAGAGAATCATAGAATTTAATTGTTCAAGGTTAATGGCTGAAAAGCATTCTAGTTTACTATCTAGTATAATATTAGAACTTACGTTTCCGGGAGCTGTTGATAACACTATACTGGTCAAAGGCAAGAGGTCATTAATTTTGTTTCTAAGAGTAACAATTTTATCGTTAAAAAAGCACATAAAATCATTACTACTGAGTGCTATGGGAATAGAAGGCTCAATCGAGCTGTGGCTCTCTGTCAGCCTGGCTACAGTGCTGAAAAGAAATCTTGCATTATTCTTATTCTCATCTATTAATGAAGAGTAGTAAGCTGCTCTCGCTTTACGCAGTGCTTTCTTATATTCATTGAGAGTAATATGCCAAATTAAACGAGATTCTTCAAGTTTAGTGGAACGCCATATCCTTTCAAGTTGTCTCGACTTTTGCTTTATTTTGCGGGTTTCGGCATTATGCCATGGAGCTAATCTATGTTGTTTTATTTTCTTCTTTTTCAAAGGAGCAACAGAGTCTAATTTTATTCGCAGCGCATCTGTAGCACTATCAACAACATGATCAATTTGGGGTGGTGTACATTTTGTATAAGTTTCCTCCCCTACATGCAGACATGCTATCGAGTTAAGTATTGGTGGAATCTGTTAGAGTTTATTGAAGGATAAATATGTTTTCCTAATGTGTTCTCATAAATGTGGTACAGGAGACTCGTGGTCAGAAAAGAGCATACACACACACACACATCCATATGACTGCGAGTCACAAGATTCCCATATGACAATTAAGGCGTTGGTCATAGCCACTTCCTCATGCATGTTATGTAAATTGTATTTCTGAATAAAAAGGCTGTACGGGAACAAGGCAGTAGAATTTGGTTAGGAGTCGACATTGCATGTCACTCGCCGATTCTCCTTGCAGCAAGTAAACTTAAAACTCGAGTCCTGTCATCTCTGTTCACTGGATCTGGTATATTGAACCGAGCTGGGTTCATCCAAAGTAATATAGATACCTCACATTAATTGGTCCTTCGAGCCGGAATCCAACACATTGTGACGGGAAGGAGGAAGGGGACGACACGCCGCAGTCTGTCGACAGCCGGGATCATCAGCCGACCCCGAGAAAGACCCGGGATGCAAAATTCGTGGCCGGGCCGGTGCTTATATGTCCAACCTCCCTCATCCTAGGCACGATTGACGGAATCCAACCGGACCAGTGACCACAGATAACGGGTAAGACACGGTTACTCCACCGTTAAGGAGGCTGATAAAACGTTGATACACGGTTACTCCACCGTTAAGGAGGGTGATAAAACGTTGATAGACACGGTTACTCCACCGTTAAGGAGGGTGATAAAACGTTGATAGACACGGTTACTCCACCGTTAAGGAGGGTGATAAAACGTTGATAGAGAAAGGCTACTCCGCCTAAAAGGAGGATTGACGTGCTTTTGGGTACACTTGTGAATGATTGAGTGAAAGCGGTGTGTAAAAGTGTCACCAGTGGAATCAGCGCACAGAGTGGAAACCTAACGGTGCTAACACAAACTCTGTGGTCAGTTGAAGTACACGTAGTGGTGAATTAGGGATTAGGTTCCGACCGGTACGTTGTCCAGTAGGAACACCAAGCTAGAATCATGGGGTCCGATGGGAGTAAGCCTGCCGCTACAGGGGACATGAGATATATGGAAATATATAGTCACGGCAGCACCATTTATTGTAGCAAATGGTATAAACAGTACGGCTTCCAAGGGAAGCTGGAGAAAACAGCAGTAAGAGAATTAAGCGACAAATTGAGAGCAGCAACAGCTGGAACAACACAAGGCAAGAAAAGAAAGAAGTTAGAAGCTCAACTACGGGTTGCAGCTATATGGGCTGAACAAGCCCATAAAAGGACAGGTGGAGCAGAGGAAGGTATGATAGCAGCGGCTGTTTTAGTGAAAGCAGACGAGGAGACAGGGCGCTCAGGGTCAGTTGACGCTGTACGCCGCGAGAAAGAGAGAGCGATAGTGGAAGAACACAAAGCGCAGGAACAAAGAATAAAAAGGAAGCAAGAGAAAGAGAGAAAAGCAGGGTAAAGGGAGATTTCACCGAGTCCTGGCCCAATGGAAACCCCATAGAACCAGGTCACCAGGACCTCCTCAATGCACTCGCTCTCGTAAATGCCTCAATCGAGAGGGTTTTTGCACTGAGACGAGACTTTACTAAAGTCTCAGGGTGTAGACAGGGAGAAAAAGAGTCAATACAAGATTTCAGAATCAGAATGGAAGATTGTTTCCGTATCCATAGCGGAATTCCACCCAGCAATGCTGTTGACTCCCCATATGTGCAGCAGCTTAAACAAAGCCTGATGAATGGGTTCCACCCAGGTATTGCTGACTTTATCCGCAAGCATAATGTCCACCATAGGACATGCGACTTACAAGAGTGCCTAAATTATGCAGAACATGCAGCAACCCAGATCAAAGAAAAAAGACATAAGAAAGCATCAGCATCAGCTTTCTTCATAGGAGAAGAAGGGGAAGAAAATCAGATTTTCTTTGTGGGACCAGGACAGGGGAGAAGCGGGTTTAACAGAGGACGAGGGAATGGTAGAGGAACAGGCAGAGGCAGAGGAGGAGGCAGAAACGCAGAAGGCAAATTCCTCTGCTACAGGTGCGGAAAGTAGGGGCACATGGCGAGAGACTGTGAGGAACAAAGACTACAGAACAAAGAAGGGGGACAAAAGGGACATTACAAAGATGAAAGATATGACCCCCCCCTTCACATAACCCACATAGTTATGACAACTGACTAGACGTAGAAAAGAAAGAAGAGGACGTCCACACACATCACATTGACCTTTCTGAAGTATTACTGAATCTATCGGACAACAGTATTAAACCTACCAGGACAATCGAAATCAATGGGGAAAAATTAGAATTCTTATGTGACAGCGGTGCAGACTCATCAGTAGTGAACAAAGAGGTCCAAAGAATGTGGCCACCAACTGGCACTATGTTTGTAAAATCAGCAAATGGACACATAAATCAGAGGTCGATTTCAAAGCCACTTTTTATGGAAGATAGAAGGTCAGGCCTCCAGGCATCCCTCAAATTTGTGTTAATCTCAAACTGCCCTGTCAATTTGCTAGGGAGAGACGGCATGGAAATGTTAAAAATCAGTGTAGTACCAGTCAAAGGGGGAATGCGAGCAGTAGGGCCCGGAGAAAAGGTGGAAGACCAGGTCTTCCTTCAAAAATCCATAAACACCCCCAACTACTACTGGTCACTAGACATGCCACAACCTGACGTGACAAACACAGGTGAACACCTGTTAACGCTATTCACCCCACAACATGGCCAAGAAGTAATGAAACCTGACGCATTGCACGTTACACTAAAGTACAAGAACACCCCTGGCCCAGATAAAGACTATGACTGTGCTCGTGCATCGACTGACACCACAGAGGGTAGTGTTCCACTCGATGTATGCAAACCAACACGGGGATGTTGCAATTGACGCTAGGGTCCCATCAACCACTGCTTTGATAATGGAACCAGGTTCCACGCCACACATATCAGTAGCTAGGGGCCCAGGGACTTCATGGAGAGACTTAGGTTTATTAGTGGCTAGAGGTAACAGGATAACAAAATGGACAGATGACAAAAACGGTTGGCAAACTGGAGGCGGGTTAAAGCGCAAAACTCTAGGGTTTACCCTAGTGATGACACCACGCACCCACCTAGACGACCCTGAACAACAATGATGTATGCTAAGTGAAGAGGCCTTAGAGGTCCTGAAAACGGTGCCGCCATGCGTATGGTCACAAGGAAAATGTGATGTAGGTCGCATGGTGAACGCAAAACCTGTACACGTTAGACCAAAAACTAACTACAGACCTAACATAAGACAATACCCATTGAAAGAGGATGCAAAAGTTGGCATCAAACCTGTAATTGAAGAAATGCTAAAAGCAGGAATCCTGTGTGAGTGCCCTGATGCATCATGCAATACCCCCATCTTCCCAGTAAAAAAGGCTGATGGGCAGTCATGGAGAATGATCCAAGACTTAAGAGCAGTAAATGACGCTGTACAAAGCACAGCCCCAACAGTACCAGATCCACACACGTTAATGAACGGCCTTAAGCCAAATATGGCGTGGTTCTCAGTGATAGACTTAAGCAATGCCTTTTTCTCCATTCCTGTAGAAAAAGACTCACAAGGATGGTTCGGGTTCACACATGAAGGAACAAAGTACACATACACCAGATTACCTCAGGGGTATGTGGATAGCCCAACAATCTTTTCACGAGAAATAGCTAATTGTTTGGCTACATTACAGATACCTGACACATCGCAGATTTTGGTATATGTCGATGATATTCTTGTAGCGTCACCCACACAGGAAGAAAGCACAAAAGTCACACTACAAGTATTGACACATTTGGCAAAAACAGGAAACAAGGTTTCGAGACAGAAACTTCAGTTTGTGAAAGAGGAAGTTATCTTTTTAGGCCACAGTTTAAACCGAGAAGGGAGACGCATACACTCAGAGAGGAAACAGACGGTGTTAAACGCACCAAAACCAACAACAAAAAAACAAATGATGCAATTCCTTGGGCTGACTAACTATTGCAGAGCATGGGTTCCAGACTACGAAGGAATGACTCAGCCCCTACTAGATTGCATATACTCAGACAATGACATGAAAATGTCCGGCAAGATAGAATGGACACAAGAGGCAGAAGCTGCATTTGAAAGGACTAAACAGTGTCTCGTAGGGTCATCAGTGTTAGCATTACCAGACTATGAAAAACCATTTGTACAAACAGTTGACTGCAAAAAAGGGTTTATGACATCAGTATTAGCCCAAAAACACGGCACAAAACTAAGGCCTGTCGCTTACTACTCTAAAAGGTTAGACCCAGTAGCACAAGCATTACCAGTATGCGTACAAGCAGTATGCGCTGCAGCAATGGCGGTACATTGTACAGCAGAAATAGTTTTGTTCCACCCACTCACACTGATGGTTCCACACGCAGTCACCATGTTGTTACATGACACCAAAATGGTTTTCTTATCACCTGCACGTTATTTGGCACTGACAGCTACACTAATGTCACAACCACACATTGTGATAAAAAGATGTAATATCTTAAATCCAGCCACATTAATACCTACAGCAGAAGATGGAGAACCACACTGTTGTAAAGAAGAGACTGACAGAACATGCAAACCAAGACCAGATTTGAAAGATGTTCAACTGCCAAGTGGAGAAACATGGTTTGTGGATGGGTCCTGTTCTAAATCTATAACAGGCCAAAATCAAACAGGGTTTGCAGTTGTATCACACACACAGGTCATAAAAGCAGGCCGACTCCCCCATACATATTCTGCACAAGCAGCGGAATTAGTAGCTCTTACAGAAGCATGCAAAGCGGGGGTTGGAAAAGATGTGACTATGTGGACAGACAGCCAGTATGCACACTCAACAGTACATGTATTTGCAGCCCAATGGGCCCGCAGGGGCATGAAAACGTCAACAGGAAAACCAGTCACTCACGCACAGCTGCTGACAGACCTTTTAAAAGCGGTGTTGTTGCCGAAAAGCATCGCTATATGCAAATGTGCTGCGCACACTAGTGGAAAGGATGCAGTAACACTTGGCAATGCACACGCGGATAAGGTAGCTAAACTAGCAGCTGTGGGCGAATATGGGTTTCATATCCTCTTGCAGAAGGGGGAAAGTGTTTCACAACCAATACCTCTTGTGATATTAAAGGATATGCAGAACAGCGCACCCGACAGAGAAAAGAAGAAATGGTTGACAGATGGTGCAACCACAGACCCTGAGGGAACATTCAGAATAAACAACAAGATAGTACTCCCTGTTAGTCTCTACAAAACAGCAGCTCATTTGAGTCATGGGCAGTGCCATGTCTCAACAGGAGGGATGATAACAATAATAAATGAACACTTCCATACATACAACTACATTACATTTTCTAAAAACTTTTGTAGAGCCTGTATAGTATGTTGCAGACACAATGCTCAAGGCAATGAGCGACCACAGAGAGGAAAGTTCCCTCCACCAACATACCCGTTTCAACACATGCATATGGACTTCATCGAACTAACACCATGCCAAGGGTACAAATACTGTTTGGTAATGATATGTCCGTTTTCAAAGTGGGTTGAAATATTCCCAGCAAAACATGCAGACGCTATTACCGTAGCAAAAGCCATATGCAAGACAATAATACCAAACAGAGGTATTCCAGAGAAACTGTACAGTGATAATGGTTCCCATTTTGTAAATCAGGTTATTACCAAACTGTCCGAACATATGGGGATAACATTAAAAAACCATTGTGCATATCATTCACAGAGTGCAGGCTTAGTGGAAAGAACAAACGGAACAGTAAAGTTAAGACTAAGGAAAACAATGGAGGAAACAGGAAGACCGTGGGTGGAATGTGTGTCTCTAGTAGAAACATGCATGAGAATCACGCCCACGGCAAAAGGGTTGTCTCCCTTTGAGATCATAACAGGAAGGCAATTCAGACTACCAATCACAGACGAGGTGAGGGAGGAGGATGATGCTGAGGCAGAGACTACATTAGCTGAATGGATGAGCAGACTCTTCAGAAGCAATGAGATAGCTCGAACAAATAACTTCCCAGACATTTCTACTCCTTTACAGGATACTCGAGTGCAGACTGGTGACCAGGTCCTCGTGAAGGTGATTAAGAGGAAGCATTGGCACTGTCCACGGTGGGACGGTCCCTACACGGTACTGCTGACAACACCGACTGCACTAAAAATCGCTGAAAGAACTACGTGGATACATCAGAGCCACTGCAAAAAGGTAATACCTCTCCAACTTAACGACGGATAAGTGGTGGAAGTCCGGCTACAAAGGGCGGTGTTTCATTAGGAAATACTGGTCTCAACCCCGGTGAAGAAAACAACAGAACCACTATCACAAATAGACTATGTTGGGAGAGGTGTTGTTCGTAGTGGCCCTGCTGGGTCTGACGCTAATGACTATAAGACAATTGAGTGAGGAATCCTCAACAAAAGAGGAAGTCCATCGAGAGAAAAAATGGTCACTACTCAACGATGACCCATGGAATTACAACGACAAAACTGCATGCTCCCCTAGGATGACAAATGCCTGGAATGCCTATGTCCATCAACTTGTTACAAAGACTTAAAGCTAGGTTACTGTCTGTCATATGACGAATGGTTCGAAAATGTCAAAAACAAGTGAATTAATTCTGAAAGTAATAAAGACACTGTAACCAGCTAGTAATTATGAAAAACAGGAGCGAATGTTAGAGTTTATTGAAGGATAAATATGTTTTCATAATGTGTTCTCATAAATGTGGTAAAGGAGACTCGTGGTCAGAAAAGAGGAACAGACTATAGTCTGTTCCTTGGACCATACACACACACACACATCCATATGACTGCGAGTCACAAGATTCCCATATGACAACTAAGGCGTTGGTCATAGCCACTTCCTCATGCATGTTATGTAAATTGTATTTCTGAATAAAAAGGCTGTACGGGAACAAGGCAGTAGAATTTGGTTAGGAGTCGACATTGCATGTCACTCGCCGATTCTCCTTGCAGCAAGTAAACTTAAAACTCGAGTCCTGTCATCTCTGTTCACTGGATCTGGTATATTGAACCGAGCTGGGGTTTTACCCTTACAAAGTAATATAGATACCTCACAAATCTCTTCCTTAAATTTGGCTATAGCACTAACAGATAGGTTTCTGCTGCAGGAGCTTTTGACTAATGCTTTGTAGTCTAGTAACAGTACTTCAAAAGTTACTAAGAAATGGTCGGATAAAGCAGGATTATGCGGTTCGACTAATAGTTGCTCAATTTCAATACCATAAGTCAGAACAAGGTCGAGAGTGTGATTATAGCGGTGGGTTGGTTTATTTACACTCTGACAAAAACCAACAGAATCTAATATAGAGTTAAATGCAACAGTAAGGCTATTTTTATCATCGTCAACATGAATATTAAAGTCACCTACGATAATTACTTTATCTGTTTTAAGAACCAAAGTTGATAAAAACTCAGAGAATTCTGATAAGAATTCTGAATAAGGACCTGGTGCACGGTACACTGTAACAAATAAGATTGGCTGCAAAGTTTTCCAGGTCGGATGCGTAAGACTAAAAACGAGACTTTCAAAGGAGGTATAATTTAATTTTGGTTTAGTATTGATAAGTAAGCTTGAGTCAAAGATTGCTGCAACTCCACCTCCTCGGCCCGTGCCTCGGGCAATATGAGTATTGATATGGCTGGGTGGAGTGGCCTCATTTATGCTGACATATTCTTCATGTCTCAACCAAGTTTCAGTGAGACAGCATATATCAATATTATAATCTGATATTAAATCATTTACCAATATTGCTTTAGATGCTAGAGATCTTATGTTTAAGAGACCACATTTAATATTCCTGTTTTGTTGCACTGTAGTAGTTGTTACATTTACTTTTATTAGGTTATTATGTATGACACCTCTATTAGGTTTTACCTTAAATTGTCCTTGGGCAGACACACACACCACTAATATTGGGTATTTTATTGGGTTCGGGATTCCTATGGATGACTGCCTAGGAGGGAGCGCAGAGAAGCGTGTAAGACTGCGACTCCGCCTCCTGGTCTCAACTCCAGTTTGTCATGGATTAAGTCCACAAAGCCCTGAAATGTTTGCCGAAATGAGATTTGCACCTTCCAAAGTAGGATGAATGCCGTCTCTCTTAAGCAGACCAGGTTTTCCCCAGAAGAATTATTTACGAAGCCCACATTGTTTGCTGGGCACCACCAAGACAACCAGCGCTGAAATGATGACATGCGGCTATACATGTCATAATAGATCAGATTGGGGAGGGGACCAGAGAAGATTATTAAGAGCAAGACAATTGTTTGTTGAGCATGGCTTTTGAATTGTACGGCTTTGGCTCTCTGTGTATTCAAATCGAAGAGGCTTGTCGTCCTGTGAACAACTGAAGGTTGTTAATAGCAGTTATGCTTAGGGTACTTCAATTCTGCAACCAATGACTTTATTTTCGTTCCTGCTCAAAATGTGTCTGGTCACAATGGAAAATATAAAGGGATTTCTTGCCTTGCTTGATTTTGTCTGTCAAAAGTGCAATAGTTGAGCGCATTGCCGTGGTCATTGATTGTAGTTCTCCTTCAATGATTTTAAGCATGCACTTGGTAGCTTTGTCATGATTGTTATAATGATGACCGTACGAAAGTTCAGTTGCCATGGTTCAGGTAAGCGCTTATCTGAAAGTGTTTCCAAGGGCATCTTGGTGGCATCCTCGTTCATGAGTTGATTGATGCTTTCCTCCTTTGGTGAATAAAGGCCGGCTGTTATTGAAAATTCTCTCCATCGGGGAATCGATCCCCAGTCTTCTGCATGACAAGCAGAGATACTGTCCACTATACTAACGAGGAATGCTCTAGCAGCAATCCTAGCACGTCAACCCTAGGTGGCGCTCTTCGAGGGGTTACATGTCATATCGAAGATAGCATTTGGGTCCAGTATACAGTTGCTGTCACGAAAGTCAATGACGCTGCAGCCGTGACTGGATCCAGTGTAAAATCTCTCCGGGTCTCAGAAATCAACATGTGGTCCGTCGTTTTGAAGGTTTTACAATTTAATATCAATGTTGCATCTATGTGCACAAATGTGTACTTAAGCTTTTCAGCAGTTTCTGTAGTGTAGTGGTCATCACGTTAGTCCTAACACGCGAAAGTTCCCTGGCTCAAAACTGGGCAGAAACACTCTTCTTTGATCCTGATCAACTTCAAAGAACTCAACCAAGAAAGGTTATCGGGAATCTAGATAGAGTAAAAAGCACTTTCAGAAATATGGCAGGAGAATGTTGAGTCTTGTCAAGACAATTGTTGGATGAGCAAGACAATTGTTTGTTGAGCATGGCTTTTGAATTGTACAGCTTTGGCTCTCTGTGTATTCAAATCGAAGAGGCTTGTTGTCCTGTGAACAACTGAAGGTTGTTAATAGCAGTTATGCTTAGGGTACTTCAATTCAGCATGCACTTGGTAGCTTTGTCATGATTGTTATAATGATGACCGTACAAATGTTCTGTTACCATGGTTCAGGTAAGCGCTGATCTGAAATTGTTTCCAAGGGCCTCTTGGTGGCATCCTCATTCATGAGTTGATTGATGCTTGCCTCCTTTGGTGAATAAAGGCCGGCTGTTATTGAAAATTCTCCCCGTCGGGGAATCGAACCCCGGTCTTCTGCGTGACAAGCAGAGATACTGTCCACTATACTAACGAGGAATGCTATAGCAGCAAACCTAGCATGTCAACCCTAGGTGGCGCTCTTCGAGGGGTTACAGGTCATATCCAGGATAGCATTTGGGTCCAGTATACAGTTGCTGTCACGAAAGTCCATGAAGCTGCAGCTGTGACTGGATCCAGTGTAAAATCTCTCCGGGTCTCAGAAATCAACATGTGGTCCGTCGTTTTGAAGGTTTACAATTAAATATCAATGTTGCATCTACGCGCAAACGTGTACTTAGCTTTTCAGCAGTTTCTGTGGTGTAGTGGTCATCACGTTCGCCTCACAAGCGAAAGGTCCCTGGCACAAAACCGGGCAGAAACGCTCTTCTTTGATCCTGATCAACTTCAAAGAACTCAACCAAGAAAAGTTATCAGGAATCTAGATAGAGTAAAAAGCACTTTCAGAAATATGGCAGTAGAATGTTGAGTCTTGTCAAGACAATTATTGGATGAGCAAGACAATTGTTTGTTGAGCATGGCTTTTGAATTGTCCGGCTTTGGCTCTCTGTGTATTCAAATCGAAGAGGCTTGTTGTCCTGTGAACAACTGAAGGTTGTTAATAGCAGTTATGCTTAGGGTACTTCAATTCAGCATGCACTTGGTAGCTTTGTCATGATTGTTATAATGATGACCGTACGAAAGTTAAGTTGCCATGGTTCAGGTAAGCGCTTATCTGAAATTGTTTCCAAGGGCCTCTTGGTGGCATCATCGTTCATGAGTTGATTGATGCTTGCCTCCTTTGGTGAATAAAGGCCGGCTGTTATTGAAAATTCTCCCCGTCGGGGAATCGAACCCCGGTCTCCCGCGCGGCCCCCGGGGATTGTTTCATGATTGTTCCATGATAATGCCATAAACGATTTCCCATTCATTCTCTATGGCACCGTTGAATCGTTGCCGATGTAATATATATTTGGCCGCGAGTGGCGCTGTGGCGCACTTTTGCCAGTGAGACCTGTCTGCTCCTCCCCTCCCCCCGCTCTCCTTCAGTGAGTGAGTGAGTGATTGAGAGACTGGACAGCGACTTTTTCAACTCCTGACATTACGACCAAACTATAAGGTAAGTTATAGTAACATGAATTAACAGAGAAGCGACATGTAATGTTATGTTATCTGGGCTTTGTCTGACGTGTTTTAGTTTCAATGAACTCTATAAAGTGGTCCGTGTTTCCTACGTGTATCTTGTCTAACGGCTGCATGCACACACGGCACTTTGGGATGAATTACATGTTAATGTAAAGTTAATTCAATGTAAGCCGCTTAAAGTTCATGTGGTAGGATTTCTGTATGAGTTTATTGTGTTTTTGTTGACTTGGTGAGGCGAAATTACCGCGAGTTACTTGTGGCGAAATCCTCCGTGTGTGTGCGTTTACATTAATGTATATTTAAATATATAAATTAACACTAACTACCATGTAAGTTTACCATTAACTCCCTTATTATTTTCCAATAAACCGGGGTTAGATATACTAACCCATCACTGTTACAAAACACAGCGTGGGGACAAGTTAACAACAGTTTACTTTTCATTCATCGGCTCTACAATATTCAGCTGTGCTGTTGCCCAGACGCCATTGGCTGTATCATTCCAATAGCTTGCATATAGACTCTTATTTCACTACTTCAATTTTGTTAAACTACTTTTCTTTTTGTATTTACTTTTTAATATTTACTTGCACTATATGTGTCCGTTTTTCTGTATTATTGAATGCAAAGAATGCATGTGTATGAATGAAATGTATTCTCTAAACATTAATATGAGAAACAGTGTGTTTCACTTTATGAGATCAGCAGGTGGAGTAAAGATGGGTGATGTTTGGTCTTACTAACATAATTACTTATTTCTATATTGCCATAATATGAATAAACTGACACACTTTTCTATTTTAGTGTCTTCTGCTACCCTCTCTACTGAACTGAAGGCTTCACTAGTAGAAGGTAATGCATTATATTACTGTTTATACATTTAAACCCTGAATCACATTCACCTGCATCTGTCCAACATGTTGATGAATCTCTTGGCCATCCCTCCATGCAGCCCCTGCTTTGCCTGTAAAGACACTCGTGCCCCTTCCAAAGGAGCTGATGTTTCTGATGCCGGAACCATCCGCCCCGACGCCAACAGAGACCAACATCACTGTTCCAGGTGTGTATATGTTTGGCTCTTTGCCCCTTGTACAGTTTGCTGACTACAGTGAAGATGCTAAGTGTCATACAACATTATTTCTTTATTTTACTGTTGATAATAACGACATGTTTTAATATTTTCTATAGTGACTCCTGAGATTTCTGCAGAGCCCTGTCAACCGACACTGCATCCACCAGCTGCACCAACACAAAGTGAGTGATACTAACAATAATAATACATAAATGTTTGAGGCACCTTCAAGTGTTTGAATGTTTCTCATTTGGATGTGTATTTTTCAAAAAATCGCACACACACACACACACACACAATCGTAATTATTTGCCATGTGTTTTTATTTATTGTCTGCCTAGGTCAGCCATTACCCAGGCCATCAACGGTCCCCAGCTGTCCTCCTCTTCCTCTTCCTCCTCCTCTTCCTGCCTACAACCAGGATGTCAGTCATTGGAACTGTTCGCCGCAGCAGAGGATCTGGATGAAGATGGAGCTGCAATCCATGGGGCTCTGGCCAGGCTCCGTTCCTGTACGCAACCCTCTGAAGATGGTGTCATTGTGGCGTGGCCCTCCCCAGCCAGAGCTGATTGACAGCGTCTATGATTTCCCCTGCGCCAAGTACTTTCAGCTCCATCCCTTTTTCATCTGGAAGCCAGAAAATGACAATTTGATGGGTAGACTGAGGAACAACTACACTCTGCCGTGTATTGACGGCTGTGCTCAGCCTTAAATTGCCTCTGCTGGTGTTGGTAGGCCTCGTGTGATTGTCGGCACCACCGGACAGTACTACTTGCTGTCTTCAA
>JAPTMU010000055.1:457443-489854 GCA_028583405.1 Pogonophryne albipinna | reverse complement strand
TTTTTTAGTCTTACGCATCCGACCTGGAAAACTTTCCAGCCAATCTTATTTGTTACAGTGTACCGTGCACCAGGTCCTTATTCAGAATTCTTATCAGAATTCTCTGAGTTTTTATCAACTTTGGTACTTAAACAGATAAAGTAATTATCGTAGGTGACTTTAATATCATGTTGACGATGATAAAAATAGCCTTACTGTTGCATTTAACTCTATATTAGATTCTGTTGGTTTCTGTCAGAGTGTAAATAAACCAACCCACTGCTATAATCACACTCTCGACCTTGTTCTGACTTATGGTATTGAAATTGAGCAACTATTAGTCGAACCGCATAATCCTGCTTTATCCGACCATTTCTTAGTAACTTTTGAAGTACTGTTACTAGACTACAAAGCATTAGTCAAAGCTCCTGCAGCAGAAACCTATCTGTTAGTGCTATAGCCAAATTTAAGGAAGAGATTCCACCAATATTTAACTCGATAGCATGTCTGCATGTAGGGGAGGAAACTTATACAAAATGTACACCACCCCAAATTGATCATGTTGTTGATAGTGCTACAGATGCGCTGCGAATAAAATTAGACTCTGTTGCCTCCTTTGAAAAGAAGAAAATAAAACAACATAGATTAGCTCCATGGCATAATGCCGAAACCCGCAAATAAAGCAAAAGTCGAGACAACTTGAAAGGATATGGCGTTCCACTAAACTTGAAGAATCTCGTTTAATTTGGCATATTACTCTCAATGAATATAAGAAAGCACTGCGTAAAGCGAGAGCAGCCTACTACTCTTCATTAATAGATGAGAATAAGAATAATGCAAGATTTCTTTTCAGCACTGTAGCCAGGCTGACAGAGAGCCACAGCTCGATTGAGCCTTCTATTCCCATAGCACTCAGTAGTAATGATTTTATGTGCTTTTTTAACGATAAAATTGTTACTCTTAGAAACAAAATTAATGACCTCTTGCCTTTGACCAGTATAGTGTTATCAACAGCTCCCGGAAACGTAAGTTCTAATATTACACTAGATAGTAAACTAGAATGCTTTTCAGCCATTAACCTTGAACAATTAAATTCAATGATTCTCTCTTCTAAACCATCAACGTGTATGTTAGACCCAATTCCAACTAAGCTGTTGAAGGAAGTTTTTCCATTAATTGGCACTTCTTTATTAAATATTATGAATATGTCTTTATTATCAGGCTATGTTCCACAATCATTCAAAGTAGCAGTGATAAAACCGCTTCTTAAAAAGCACAACCTCGATCCAGAGGTTTTAGCCAATTATAGACCTATTTCTAATCTTCCGTTCCTCTCAAAAATTCTTGAGAAAGCAGTCGCAAAACAGTTGTGTGATTACTTAAAAAACAATGATTTATTTGAAGATTTTCAGTCTGGCTTTAGAACACATCATAGCACAGAGACAGCTCTGGTTAAAGTCACAAATGACATTCTAATAGCCTCTGACAAGGGACTTGTCTCTATTCTTGTTTTGCTCGATCTCAGTGCTGCATTTGATACTATCGATCATGATATCTTATTGCAAAGACTAGAGCACTTAGTTGGCATACAGGGAACTGCTTTAGGCTGGTTTAGGTCCTATCTATCTGAACGCTCTCAGTTTGTACGTGTCAATGATGAATCTTCCACGCAAACCAAAGTTAGCCATGGAGTGCCACAGGGCTCAGTGCTCGGACCTATTTTGTTCACATTATATATGCTTCCGTTAGGCAATATTATAAGGAATCATTCTGTAAATTTTCATTGTTATGCAGATGATACTCAACTATATTTATCAATCAAGCCTGATGAAATTAATCATCTAAATAAAATTCAAGACTGCCTCAAGGACTTAAAAACGTGGATGACCTTAAACTTTTTGATGTTAAACACGACCAAAACTGAAGTTATTGTACTTGGCCCGAAGAATCTACGAAACAAATTATCTAAAGATATACTAACTATGGATGGCATTAATTTGGCCTCCAGTGAGACTGTAAGGAATCTTGGTGTTATATTTGATCAGGATTTATCCTTTAACGCCCACATAAAATCAATTTCAAGGACCGCCTACTTCCATCTACGTAACATTGCAAAAATCAGGCATATCTTGCCTCAAAACGATGCAGAGAAACTAGTCCATGCATTTGTTACTTCAAGGCTGGATTATTGTAACTCTTTATTATCAGGGTGTACCAAGAAGTCAGTCAAGTCGCTTCAGCTGATTCAAAATGCTGCAGCTCGTGTACTAACCAGAGTTAGGAAAAGGGACCACATTACTCCTGTTCTGGCTGCCTTACACTGGCTCCCTATAGAACACAGGATAGAATTTAAAATTCTTCTTCTCGCCTACAAAGCCCTTAAAGGGCAGGCGCCATCTTACCTTAAAGAACTCATTATACCCTACTGTCCTACTAGGGCATTGCGTTCCAAGAATGCAGGGTTGTTGGTTGTTCCTAGAGTCTCTAAAAGTACAATGGGAGCCAGAGCCTTTTCTTATCAAGCTCCACATTTGTGGAATCAGCTTCCAGTTTGTGTTCGGGCGGCAGACACCCTATCCGTTTTTAAGAGTGCGCTTAAGACCTTCCTTTTTGATAAAGCTTATAGTTAGGGCTGATTAGATTCAGCCCCTAGTTTTGCTGATAGGCTTAGTTTGTCGGGGGACATCTTACTTCTTCCTTCTCTCTGTCTATACCTGTGTACTCTCATGTTCCGATTAACCCAGCTTCCCCAAATTTCTTTCTTTTTGGTGTCTATATACGCTGGGATCCGGAGTCATGGATGATCCTGCGGTCCTGTGTCCTGCATCGCGAGCCCTGGATCTTGAGTCGTGGCTGTGGTCATGGATCATAGGTCCTGGATGGATATCCTCGTGGATTCATCTTCCTATTATACACACATGCATTTCCAAACATTTGGACTACCTATGTTGCAAATGTATTATCTTTTCAATTTACACACGGCATCTATTGCACGTCTGTCCGTCCTGGGAGAGGGATCCCTCCTCTGTTGCTCTCCCTGAGGTTTCTCCCATTTTTCCCTTTAAAACTGTGGGTTTTCTTCGGAAGTTTTTCCTTGTACGATGTGAGGGTCTAAGGACAGAGGGTGTCGTATTGTCATACTGATATTTTGTACAAACTGTGAAGTCCACTGAGACAAATGTAACATTTGTGATATTGGGCTATATAAATAAACATTGATTGATTGATTGATTGATTGACAAGCAAAGATACTGTCCACTATACTAACGAGGAATGCTCTAAAAGCAATCCTAGCACGTCAACCCTAGGTGGCGCTCTTCGAGGGGTTACAGGTCATATCCAGGATAGCATTTGGGTCCAGTATACAGTTGCTGTCACGAAAGTCAATGACGCTGCAGCCGTGACTGGATCCAGTTTAAAATCTCTCCGGGTCTCAGAAATCAACATGTGGTCCGTCGTTTTGAAGGTTTACAATTAAATATCAATGTTGCATCTACGCGCAAACGTGTACTTAGATTTTCAGCAGTTTCTGTAGTGTAGTGGTCATCATGTTCGCCTCACACGCGAAAGGTCCCAGGCTCAAAACCGGGCAGAAACACTCTTCTTTGATCCTGATCAACTTCAAAGAACTCAACCAAGAAAAGTTAAGAGTAAATAGCACTTTCAGAAATATGGCTGTTGAATGTTGAGTCTTTTCAAGACAATTGTTGGATGAGCAAGACAATTGTTTGTTGAGCAAGGCTTTTGAATTATACGGCTTTGGCTCTGTGTATTCAAATCGAAGAGGCATGTCGTCCTGTGAACAACTGAATGTTGTTAATAGCAGTTATGCTTAGGGTACTTCAATTCAGCATGCACTTGGTAGCTTTGTCATGATTGTTATAATGATGACCGTACGAAAGTTCAGTTGCCATGGTTCAGGTAAGCGCTTATCTGAAAGTGTTTCCAAGGGCCTCTTGGTGGCATCCTCGTTCATGAGTTGATTGATGCTTGCCTCCTTTGGTGAATAAAGGCCGGCTGTTATTGAAAATTCTCCCCGTCGTGGAATCAAACCCCGGTCTTCTGCTTGACAAGCAGAGATACTGACCACTATACTAACGAGGAACCCTATAGAAACAATCCTAGCACGTCAACCCTAGGTGGCGCTCTTCGAGGGGTTAAAGGTCATATTCAGGATAGCATTTGGGTCCAGTATACAGTTGCTGTCACGAAAGTCAATGACGCTGCAGCCGTGACTGGATCCAGTGTAAAATTTCTCCGAGTCTCAGAAATCAACATGGGGTCCGTCGTTTTGAAGGTTTTCAATTTAATATCAATGTTGCATCCAGGCGCAAATGTGTACTTAGCTTTTCAGCAGTTTCTGTAGTGTAGTGGTCATCACGTTCGCCTAACATGCGAAAGGTCCCTGGCTCAAAACCGGGCAGAAACACTCTTCTTTGATTCTGATCAACTTCAAAGAACTCAACCAAGAAAAGTTAAGAGTAAAAAGCACTTTCAGAAATATGGCAGTTGAATGTGGAGGCTTTTCAAGACAATTGTTGGATGAGTAGGACAATTGTTTGTTGAGCATGGCTTTTGAATTATATGGCTTTGGCTCTCTGTGTATTCAAATCGAAGAGGCATGTCGTCCTGTGAACAACTGAATGTTGTTAATAGCAGTTATGCTTAGGGTACTTCAATTCAGCATGCACTTGGTAGCTTTGTCATGATTGTTATAATGATGACCGTACGAAAGTTCAGTTGCCATGGTTCAGGTAAGCGCTTATCTGAAATTGTTTCCAAGGGTCTCTTGGTGGCATCCTCGTTCATGAGTTGATTGATGCTTGCCTCCTTTGGTAAATAAAGGCCGGCTGTTATTGAAAATTCTCCCCGTCAGGGAATCGAACCCCGGTCTTTTGCTTGACAATACTCATATTGCCCGAGGCGTGGGCCGAGGAGGTGGAGTTGCAGCAATCTTTGACTCAAGTTTACTTGTCAATACTAAACCAAAATTAAATTATACCTCCTTTGAAAGTCTTGTTTTTAGTCTTACGCATCCGACCTGGAAAACTTTGCAGCCAATCTTATTTGTTACAGTGTACCGTGCACCAGGTCCTTATTCAGAATTCTTATCAGAATTCTCTGAGTTTTTATCAACTTTGGTACTTAAAACAGATAAAGTAATTATCGTAGGTGACTTTAATATTCATGTTGACGATGATAAAAATAGCCTTACTGTTGCATTTAACTCTATATTAGATTCTGTTGGTTTCTGTCAGAGTGTAAATAAACCAACCCACTGCTATAATCACACTCTCGACCTTGTTCTGACTTATGGTATTGAAATTGAGCAACTATTAGTCGAACCGCATAATCCTGCTTTATCCGACCATTTCTTAGTAACTTTTGAAGTACTGTTACTAGACTACAAAGCATTAGTCAAAAGCTCCTGCAGCAGAAACCTATCTGTTAGTGCTATAGCCAAATTTAAGGAAGAGATTCCACCAATATTTAACTCGATAGCATGTCTGCATGTAGGGGAGGAAACTTATACAAAATGTACACCACCCCAAATTGATCATGTTGTTGATAGTGCTACAGATGCGCTGCGAATAAAATTAGACTCTGTTGCTCCTTTGAAAAAGAAGAAAATAAAACAACATAGATTAGCTCCATGGCATAATGCCGAAACCCGCAAAATAAAGCAAAAGTCGAGACAACTTGAAAGGATATGGCGTTCCACTAAACTTGAAGAATCTCGTTTAATTTGGCATATTACTCTCAATGAATATAAGAAAGCACTGCGTAAAGCGAGAGCAGCCTACTACTCTTCATTAATAGATGAGAATAAGAATAATGCAAGATTTCTTTTCAGCACTGTAGCCAGGCTGACAGAGAGCCACAGCTCGATTGAGCCTTCTATTCCCATAGCACTCAGTAGTAATGATTTTATGTGCTTTTTTAACGATAAAATTGTTACTCTTAGAAACAAAATTAATGACCTCTTGCCTTTGACCAGTATAGTGTTATCAACAGCTCCCGGAAACGTAAGTTCTAATATTACACTAGATAGTAAACTAGAATGCTTTTCAGCCATTAACCTTGAACAATTAAATTCAATGATTCTCTCTTCTAAACCATCAACGTGTATGTTAGACCCAATTCCAACTAAGCTGTTGAAGGAAGTTTTTCCATTAATTGGCACTTCTTTATTAAATATTATGAATATGTCTTTATTATCAGGCTATGTTCCACAATCATTCAAAGTAGCAGTGATAAAACCGCTTCTTAAAAAGCACAACCTCGATCCAGAGGTTTTAGCCAATTATAGACCTATTTCTAATCTTCCGTTCCTCTCAAAAATTCTTGAGAAAGCAGTCGCAAAACAGTTGTGTGATTACTTAAAAAACAATGATTTATTTGAAGATTTTCAGTCTGGCTTTAGAACACATCATAGCACAGAGACAGCTCTGGTTAAAGTCACAAATGACATTCTAATAGCCTCTGACAAGGGACTTGTCTCTATTCTTGTTTTGCTCGATCTCAGTGCTGCATTTGATACTATCGATCATGATATCTTATTGCAAAGACTAGAGCACTTAGTTGGCATACAGGGAACTGCTTTAGGCTGGTTTAGGTCCTATCTATCTGAACGCTCTCAGTTTGTACGTGTCAATGATGAATCTTCCACGCAAACCAAAGTTAGCCATGGAGTGCCACAGGGCTCAGTGCTCGGACCTATTTTGTTCACATTATATATGCTTCCGTTAGGCAATATTATAAGGAATCATTCTGTAAATTTTCATTGTTATGCAGATGATACTCAACTATATTTATCAATCAAGCCTGATGAAATTAATCATCTAAATAAAATTCAAGACTGCCTCAAGGACTTAAAAACGTGGATGACCTTAAACTTTTTGATGTTAAACACGACCAAAACTGAAGTTATTGTACTTGGCCCGAAGAATCTACGAAACAAATTATCTAAAGATATACTAACTATGGATGGCATTAATTTGGCCTCCAGTGAGACTGTAAGGAATCTTGGTGTTATATTTGATCAGGATTTATCCTTTAACGCCCACATAAAATCAATTTCAAGGACCGCCTACTTCCATCTACGTAACATTGCAAAAATCAGGCATATCTTGCCTCAAAACGATGCAGAGAAACTAGTCCATGCATTTGTTACTTCAAGGCTGGATTATTGTAACTCTTTATTATCAGGGTGTACCAAGAAGTCAGTCAAGTCGCTTCAGCTGATTCAAAATGCTGCAGCTCGTGTACTAACCAGAGTTAGGAAAAGGGACCACATTACTCCTGTTCTGGCTGCCTTACACTGGCTCCCTATAGAACACAGGATAGAATTTAAAATTCTTCTTCTCGCCTACAAAGCCCTTAAAGGGCAGGCGCCATCTTACCTTAAAGAACTCATTATACCCTACTGTCCTACTAGGGCATTGCGTTCCAAGAATGCAGGGTTGTTGGTTGTTCCTAGAGTCTCTAAAAGTACAATGGGAGCCAGAGCCTTTTCTTATCAAGCTCCACATTTGTGGAATCAGCTTCCAGTTTGTGTTCGGGCGGCAGACACCCTATCCGTTTTTAAGAGTGCGCTTAAGACCTTCCTTTTTGATAAAGCTTATAGTTAGGGCTGATTAGATTCAGCCCCTAGTTTTGCTGATAGGCTTAGTTTGTCGGGGGACATCTTACTTCTTCCTTCTCTCTGTCTATACCTGTGTACTCTCATGTTCCGATTAACCCAGCTTCCCCAAATTTCTTTCTTTTTGGTGTCTATATACGCTGGGATCCGGAGTCATGGATGATCCTGCGGTCCTGTGTCCTGCATCGCGAGCCCTGGATCTTGAGTCGTGGCTGTGGTCATGGATCATAGGTCCTGGATGGATATCCTCGTGGATTCATCTTCCTATTATACACACATGCATTTCCAAACATTTGGACTACCTATGTTGCAAATGTATTATCTTTTCAATTTACACACGGCATCTATTGCACGTCTGTCCGTCCTGGGAGAGGGATCCCTCCTCTGTTGCTCTCCCTGAGGTTTCTCCCATTTTTCCCTTTAAAACTGTGGGTTTTCTTCGGAAGTTTTTCCTTGTACGATGTGAGGGTCTAAGGACAGAGGGTGTCGTATTGTCATACTGATATTTTGTACAAACTGTGAAGTCCACTGAGACAAATGTAACATTTGTGATATTGGGCTATATAAATAAACATTGATTGATTGATTGATTGATTGATTGACAAGCAAAGATACTGTCCACTATACTAACGAGGAATGCTCTAAAAGCAATCCTAGCACGTCAACCCTAGGTGGCGCTCTTCGAGGGGTTACAGGTCATATCCAGGATAGCATTTGGGTCCAGTATACAGTTGCTGTCACGAAAGTCAATGAAGCTGCAGCCGTGACTGGATCCAGTTTAAAATCTCTCCGGGTCTCAGAAATCAACATGTGGTCCGTCGTTTTGAAGGTTTACAATTAAATATCAATGTTGCATCTACGCGCAAACGTGTACTTAGATTTTCAGCAGTTTCTGTAGTGTAGTGGTCATCATGTTCGCCTCACACGCGAAAGGTCCCAGGCTCAAAACCGGGCAGAAACACTCTTCTTTGATCCTGATCAACTTCAAAGAACTCAACCAAGAAAAGTTAAGAGTAAATAGCACTTTCAGAAATATGGCTGTTGAATGTTGAGTCTTTTCAAGACAATTGTTGGATGAGCAAGACAATTGTTTGTTGAGCAAGGCTTTTGAATTATACGGCTTTGGCTCTGTGTATTCAAATCGAAGAGGCATGTCGTCCTGTGAACAACTGAATGTTGTTAATAGCAGTTATGCTTAGGGTACTTCAATTCAGCATGCACTTGGTAGCTTTGTCATGATTGTTATAATGATGACCGTACGAAAGTTCAGTTGCCATGGTTCAGGTAAGCGCTTATCTGAAAGTGTTTCCAAGGGCCTCTTGGTGGCATCCTCGTTCATGAGTTGATTGATGCTTGCCTCCTTTGGTGAATAAAGGCCGGCTGTTATTGAAAATTCTCCCCGTCGTGGAATCAAACCCCGGTCTTCTGCGTGACAAGCAGAGATACTGACCACTATACTAACGAGGAACCCTATAGAAACAATCCTAGCACGTCAACCCTAGGTGGCGCTCTTCGAGGGGTTAAAGGTCATATTCAGGATAGCATTTGGGTCCAGTATACAGTTGCTGTCACGAAAGTCAATGACGCTGCAGCCGTGACTGGATCCAGTGTAAAATTTCTCCGAGTCTCAGAAATCAACATGGGGTCCGTCGTTTTGAAGGTTTTCAATTTAATATCAATGTTGCATCTAGGCGCAAATGTGTACTTAGCTTTTCAGCAGTTTCTGTAGTGTAGTGGTCATCACGTTCGCCTAACATGCGAAAGGTCCCTGGCTCAAAACCGGGCAGAAACACTCTTCTTTGATTCTGATCAACTTCAAAGAACTCAACCAAGAAAAGTTAAGAGTAAAAAGCACTTTCAGAAATATGGCAGTTGAATGTGGAGGCTTTTCAAGACAATTGTTGGATGAGTAGGACAATTGTTTGTTGAGCATGGCTTTTGAATTATATGGCTTTGGCTCTCTGTGTATTCAAATCGAAGAGGCATGTCGTCCTGTGAACAACTGAATGTTGTTAATAGCAGTTATGCTTAGGGTACTTCAATTCAGCATGCACTTGGTAGCTTTGTCATGATTGTTATAATGATGACCGTACGAAAGTTCAGTTGCCATGGTTCAGGTAAGCGCTTATCTGAAATTGTTTCCAAGGGTCTCTTGGTGGCATCCTCGTTCGTGAGTTGATTGATGCTTGCCTCCTTTGGTAAATAAAGGCCGGCTGTTATTGAAAATTCTCCCCGTCAGGGAATCGAACCCCGGTCTTTTGCTTGACAATACTCATATTGCCCGAGGCGTGGGCCGAGGAGGTGGAGTTGCAGCAATCTTTGACTCAAGTTTACTTGTCAATACTAAACCAAAATTAAATTATACCTCCTTTGAAAGTCTTGTTTTTAGTCTTACGCATCCGACCTGGAAAACTTTGCAGCCAATCTTATTTGTTACAGTGTACCGTGCACCAGGTCCTTATTCAGAATTCTTATCAGAATTCTCTGAGTTTTTATCAACTTTGGTACTTAAAACAGATAAAGTAATTATCGTAGGTGACTTTAATATTCATGTTGACGATGATAAAAATAGCCTTACTGTTGCATTTAACTCTATATTAGATTCTGTTGGTTTCTGTCAGAGTGTAAATAAACCAACCCACTGCTATAATCACACTCTCGACCTTGTTCTGACTTATGGTATTGAAATTGAGCAACTATTAGTCGAACCGCATAATCCTGCTTTATCCGACCATTTCTTAGTAACTTTTGAAGTACTGTTACTAGACTACAAAGCATTAGTCAAAAGCTCCTGCAGCAGAAACCTATCTGTTAGTGCTATAGCCAAATTTAAGGAAGAGATTCCACCAATATTTAACTCGATAGCATGTCTGCATGTAGGGGAGGAAACTTATACAAAATGTACACCACCCCAAATTGATCATGTTGTTGATAGTGCTACAGATGCGCTGCGAATAAAATTAGACTCTGTTGCTCCTTTGAAAAAGAAGAAAATAAAACAACATAGATTAGCTCCATGGCATAATGCCGAAACCCGCAAAATAAAGCAAAAGTCGAGACAACTTGAAAGGATATGGCGTTCCACTAAACTTGAAGAATCTCGTTTAATTTGGCATATTACTCTCAATGAATATAAGAAAGCACTGCGTAAAGCGAGAGCAGCCTACTACTCTTCATTAATAGATGAGAATAAGAATAATGCAAGATTTCTTTTCAGCACTGTAGCCAGGCTGACAGAGAGCCACAGCTCGATTGAGCCTTCTATTCCCATAGCACTCAGTAGTAATGATTTTATGTGCTTTTTTAACGATAAAATTGTTACTCTTAGAAACAAAATTAATGACCTCTTGCCTTTGACCAGTATAGTGTTATCAACAGCTCCCGGAAACGTAAGTTCTAATATTACACTAGATAGTAAACTAGAATGCTTTTCAGCCATTAACCTTGAACAATTAAATTCAATGATTCTCTCTTCTAAACCATCAACGTGTATGTTAGACCCAATTCCAACTAAGCTGTTGAAGGAAGTTTTTCCATTAATTGGCACTTCTTTATTAAATATTATGAATATGTCTTTATTATCAGGCTATGTTCCACAATCATTCAAAGTAGCAGTGATAAAACCGCTTCTTAAAAAGCACAACCTCGATCCAGAGGTTTTAGCCAATTATAGACCTATTTCTAATCTTCCGTTCCTCTCAAAAATTCTTGAGAAAGCAGTCGCAAAACAGTTGTGTGATTACTTAAAAAACAATGATTTATTTGAAGATTTTCAGTCTGGCTTTAGAACACATCATAGCACAGAGACAGCTCTGGTTAAAGTCACAAATGACATTCTAATAGCCTCTGACAAGGGACTTGTCTCTATTCTTGTTTTGCTCGATCTCAGTGCTGCATTTGATACTATCGATCATGATATCTTATTGCAAAGACTAGAGCACTTAGTTGGCATACAGGGAACTGCTTTAGGCTGGTTTAGGTCCTATCTATCTGAACGCTCTCAGTTTGTACGTGTCAATGATGAATCTTCCACGCAAACCAAAGTTAGCCATGGAGTGCCACAGGGCTCAGTGCTCGGACCTATTTTGTTCACATTATATATGCTTCCGTTAGGCAATATTATAAGGAATCATTCTGTAAATTTTCATTGTTATGCAGATGATACTCAACTATATTTATCAATCAAGCCTGATGAAATTAATCATCTAAATAAAATTCAAGACTGCCTCAAGGACTTAAAAACGTGGATGACCTTAAACTTTTTGATGTTAAACACGACCAAAACTGAAGTTATTGTACTTGGCCCGAAGAATCTACGAAACAAATTATCTAAAGATATACTAACTATGGATGGCATTAATTTGGCCTCCAGTGAGACTGTAAGGAATCTTGGTGTTATATTTGATCAGGATTTATCCTTTAACGCCCACATAAAATCAATTTCAAGGACCGCCTACTTCCATCTACGTAACATTGCAAAAATCAGGCATATCTTGCCTCAAAACGATGCAGAGAAACTAGTCCATGCATTTGTTACTTCAAGGCTGGATTATTGTAACTCTTTATTATCAGGGTGTACCAAGAAGTCAGTCAAGTCGCTTCAGCTGATTCAAAATGCTGCAGCTCGTGTACTAACCAGAGTTAGGAAAAGGGACCACATTACTCCTGTTCTGGCTGCCTTACACTGGCTCCCTATAGAACACAGGATAGAATTTAAAATTCTTCTTCTCGCCTACAAAGCCCTTAAAGGGCAGGCGCCATCTTACCTTAAAGAACTCATTATACCCTACTGTCCTACTAGGGCATTGCGTTCCAAGAATGCAGGGTTGTTGGTTGTTCCTAGAGTCTCTAAAAGTACAATGGGAGCCAGAGCCTTTTCTTATCAAGCTCCACATTTGTGGAATCAGCTTCCAGTTTGTGTTCGGGCGGCAGACACCCTATCCGTTTTTAAGAGTGCGCTTAAGACCTTCCTTTTTGATAAAGCTTATAGTTAGGGCTGATTAGATTCAGCCCCTAGTTTTGCTGATAGGCTTAGTTTGTCGGGGGACATCTTACTTCTTCCTTCTCTCTGTCTATACCTGTGTACTCTCATGTTCCGATTAACCCAGCTTCCCCAAATTTCTTTCTTTTTGGTGTCTATATACGCTGGGATCCGGAGTCATGGATGATCCTGCGGTCCTGTGTCCTGCATCGCGAGCCCTGGATCTTGAGTCGTGGCTGTGGTCATGGATCATAGGTCCTGGATGGATATCCTCGTGGATTCATCTTCCTATTATACACACATGCATTTCCAAACATTTGGACTACCTATGTTGCAAATGTATTATCTTTTCAATTTACACACGGCATCTATTGCACGTCTGTCCGTCCTGGGAGAGGGATCCCTCCTCTGTTGCTCTCCCTGAGGTTTCTCCCATTTTTCCCTTTAAAACTGTGGGTTTCTTCGGAAGTTTTTCCTTGTACGATGTGAGGGTCTAAGGACAGAGGGTGTCGTATTGTCATACTGATATTTTGTACAAACTGTGAAGTCCACTGAGACAAATGTAACATTTGTGATATTGGGCTATATAAATAAACATTGATTGATTGATTGATTGATTGACAAGCAAAGATACTGTCCACTATACTAACGAGGAATGCTCTAAAAGCAATCCTAGCACGTCAACCCTAGGTGGCGCTCTTCGAGGGGTTACAGGTCATATCCAGGATAGCATTTGGGTCCAGTATACAGTTGCTGTCACGAAAGTCAATGACGCTGCAGCCGTGACTGGATCCAGTTTAAAATCTCTCCGGGTCTCAGAAATCAACATGTGGTCCGTCGTTTTGAAGGTTTACAATTAAATATCAATGTTGCATCTACGCGCAAACGTGTACTTAGATTTTCAGCAGTTTCTGTAGTGTAGTGGTCATCATGTTCGCCTCACACGCGAAAGGTCCCAGGCTCAAAACCGGGCAGAAACACTCTTCTTTGATCCTGATCAACTTCAAAGAACTCAACCAAGAAAAGTTAAGAGTAAATAGCACTTTCAGAAATATGGCTGTTGAATGTTGAGTCTTTTCAAGACAATTGTTGGATGAGCAAGACAATTGTTTGTTGAGCAAGGCTTTTGAATTATACGGCTTTGGCTCTGTGTATTCAAATCGAAGAGGCATGTCGTCCTGTGAACAACTGAATGTTGTTAATAGCAGTTATGCTTAGGGTACTTCAATTCAGCATGCACTTGGTAGCTTTGTCATGATTGTTATAATGATGACCGTACGAAAGTTCAGTTGCCATGGTTGAGGTAAGCGCTTATCTGAAAGTGTTTCCAAGGGCCTCTTGGTGGCATCCTCGTTCATGAGTTGATTGATGATTGCCTCCTTTGGTAAATAAAGGACGGCTGTTATTGAAAATTCTCCCCGTCGGGGAATCGAACACCGGTCTTCTGCGTGACAAGCAGAGATACTGTCCACTATACTAACGAGGAATGCTATAGCAGCAAACTTAGCATGTCAACCCTAGGTGGCGCTCTTCGAGGGGTTACAGGTCATATCCAGGATAGCATTTGGGTCCAGTATACAGTTGCTGTCACGAAAGTCCATGAAGCTGCAGCTGTGACTGGATCCAGTGTAAAATCTCTCCGAGTCTCAGAGATCAACATGTGGTCCGTCGTTTTGAAGGTTTACAATTAAATATCAATGTTGCATCTACGCACAAACGTGTACTTAGCATTTCATCAGTTTCTGTAGTGTAGTGGTCATCACGTTCGCCTCACATGCGAAAGGTCCCTGGCTCAAAACCGGGCAGAAACACTCTTCTTTGATCCTGATCAACTTCAAAGAAACTCAACCAAGAAAAGTTAAGAGTAAAAAGCACTTTCAGAAATATGGCAGGAGAATGTTGAGTCCTGTCAAGACAATTGTTGGATGAGCAAGACAATTGTTTGTTGAGCATGGCTTTTGAATTGTACGGCTTTGGCTCTTTGTGTATTCAAATCGAAGAGGCTTGTCGTCCTGTGAACAACTGAAGGTTGTTAATAGCAGTTATGCTTAGGGTACTTCAATTCAGCATGCACTTGGTAGCTTTGTCATGATTGTTATAATGATTACCATACGAAAGCTCTGTTACCATGGTTCAGGTAAGCGCTGATCTGAAATTGTTTCCAAGGGCCTCTTGGTGGCATCCTCGTTCATGAGTTGATTGATGCATGCCTCCTTTGGTGAATAAAGGCCGGCTGTTATTGAAAATTCTCCCCGTCGGGGAATCGAATCCCGGTCTTCTGCGTGACAAGCAGAGATACTGTCCACTATACTAACGAGGAATGCTATAGCAGCAAACCTAGCATGTCAACCCTAGGTGGCGCTCTTCGAGGGGTTACAGGTCATATCCAGGATAGCATTTGGGTCCAGTATACAGTTGCTGTCACGAAAGTCCATGACGCTGCAGCTGTGACTGGATCCAGTGTAAAATCTCTCCGAGTCTCAGAGATCAACATGTGGTCCGTCGTTTTGAAGGTTTACAATTAAATATCAATGTTGCATCTATGCACAAACGTGTACTTAGCTTTTCATCAGTTTCTGTAGTGTAGTGGTCATCACGTTCGCCTAACACACGGAAGGTCCCTGGCTCAAAACTGGGCAGAAACACTCTTCTTTGATCCTGATCAACTTCAAAGAACTCAACCAAGAAAAGTTATTGGGAATCTAGATAGAGTAAAAAGCACTTTCAGAAATATGGCAGTAGAATGTTGAGTCTTGTCAAGACAATTGTTGGATGAGCAAGACAATTGTTTGTTGAGCATGGCTTTTGAATTGTACGGCTTTGGCTCTCTGTGTAGTCAAATCGAAGAGGCTTGTCGTCCTGTGAACAACTGAAGGTTGGTAATAGCAGTTATGCTTAGGGTACTTCAATTCTGCAACCAATGACTTTATTTTCGTTCCTGCTCAAAATGTGTCTGGTCACAATGGAAAATATAAAGGGATTTCTTGCCTTGCTTGATTTTGTCTGTCAAAAGTGAAATAGTTGAGCGCATTGCCGTGGTCATTGATTGTAGTTCTCCTTCAATGATTTGAAGCATGCACTTGGTAGCTTTGTCATGATTGTTATAATGATGACCATACGAAAGTTCAGTTGCCATGGTTCAGGTAAGCGCTAATCTGAAAGTGTTTCCAAGGGCCTCTTGGTGGCAACCTCGTTCATGAGTTGATTGATGCTTGCCTCCTTTGGTGAATAAAGGCCAGCTGTTATTGAAAATTCTCCCCGTCGGGGAATCGAACCCCGGTCTTCTGCTTGACAAGCAGAGATACTGACCACTATACTAATGAGGATCCCTATAGAATCAATCCTAGCACGTCAACCCTAGTGGCGCTCTTCGAGGGGTTACAGGTCATATTCAGGATAGCATTTGGGTCCAGTATACAGTTGCTGTCACGAAAGTCAATGACGCTGCAGCCGTGACTGGATCCAGTGTAAAATCTCTCCGAGTCTCAGAAATCAACATGGGGTCCGTCGTTTTGAAGGTTTTCAATTTAATATCAATGTTGCATCTAGGCACAAATGTGTACTAAGCTTTTCAGCAGTTTCTGTAGTGTAGTGGTCATCACGTTCGCCTAACACGCGAAAGGTCCCCGGCTCAAAACCGGGCAGAAACACTCTTCTTTGATCCTGATCAACTTCAAAGAACTCAACCAAGAAAAGTTAAGAGTGAAAAGCACTTTCAGAAATATGGCAGTTGAATGTTGAGTCTTTTCAAGACAATTGTTGGATGAGCAAGACAATTGTTTGTTGAGCATGGCATTTGAATTATACGGCTTTGGCTCTCCGTGTATTTAAATCGAAGAGGCATGTCGTCCTGTGAACAACTGAATGTTGTTAATAGCAGTTATGCTTTGGGTACTTCAATTCAGCATGCACTTGGTAGCTTTGTCATGATTGTTATAATGATGACCGTACGAAAGTTCAGTGGCCATGGTTCAGGTAAGCGCTTATCTGAAAGTGTTTCCAAGGGCCTCTTGGTGGCATCCTCGTTCATGAGTTGATTGATGCTTGCCTCCTTTGGTGAATGAAGGCCGGCTGTTATTGAAAATTCTCCCCTTCGGGGAATTGAACCCCGGTCTTCTGCATGACAAGCAGAGATACTGTCCATTATACTAACGAGGAACCCAGTAGCAACAATCCTAGCACATCAATACTAGCACGTCAACCCTAGGTGGCGCTCTTCGAGGGGTTACAGGTCATATCCAGGATAGCATTTGTGTCCAGTATACAGTTGCTGTCACGAAAGTCAATGATGCTGCAGCCGTGACTGGATCCAGTGTAAAATCTCTCCGAGTCTCAGAAATCAACATGGGGTCCGTCGTTTTGAAGGTTTTCAATTTAATATCAATGTTGCATCTAGGCGCAAATGTGTACTTAGCTTTTCAGCAGTTTCTGTAGTGTAGTGGTCATCACATTCGCCTAACACGCGAAAGGTCCCCGGCTCAAAACCGGGCAGAAACTCTCTTCTTTGATCCTGATCAACTTCAAAGAACTCAACCAAGAAAAGTTATTGGGAATCTAGATAGAGTAAAAAGCACTTTCAGAAATATGGCAGTACAATGTTGAGTCTTTCAAGACAATTGTTGGATGAGCAAGACAATTGTTTGTTGAGCATGGCTTTTGAATTGTACGGCTTTGGCTCTCTGTGTATTCAAATCGGAGAGGCTTGTCGTCCTGTGAACAACTGAAGGTTGTTAATAGCAGTTATGCTTAGGGTACTTCAATTCTGCAACCAATGACTTTATTTTCGTTACTGCTCAAAATGTTTTTGGTCACAATGGAAAATATAAAGGGATTTCTTGCCTTGCTTGATTTTGTCTGTCAAAAGTGCAATCGTTGAGCGCATTGCCGTGGTCATTGATTGTAGTTCTCCTTCAATGATTTGAACCATGCACTTGGTAGCTTTGTCATGATTGTTATAATGATGACTGTACGAAAGTTCAGTTGCCATGGTTCAGGTAAGCCCTTATCTGAAAGTGTTTCCAAGGCCCTCTTGGTGGCATCCTCGTTCATGAGTTGATTGATGCTTGCCTCCTTTGGTGAATAAAGACCGGCTGTTATTGAAAATTCTCCCCGTCGGGTAATCGAACCCCGGTCTTCTACGTGACAAGCAGAGATACTGTCCACTATACTAACGAGGAACCCTATAGCAACAATCCTAGCACGTCAACCCTAGGTGGCGCTCTTCGAGGGGTTACAGGTCATATCCAGGATAGCATTTGGGTCCAGTATACAGTTGCCGTCACGAAAGTCAATAGCCTCATCCCAATACCCCTCCTCGACTCCTCCTTTCCCTCACTCGCGTCCTTTCCTTGCATCTTAGCTCCGCCTCCGTAAGATGCGAGCGAGAGACACGAGGAGGTGACGCGAGGACGGAGGAGTCCTCAGGTATTAATTGGGATGTCCTCGTTCACTCAAACGTCACTCTTAAACAACGTCTGTTAATGATGACATGTGCACAGCTGTATCCCCTCTCATTGGGCTTAACTGAATAACCCCTTAGAACCGGCCCATATCTGGTTAAAAAATTATTTAAATTAATGAATCTTTCTCTTGTTAGTCAAGGAATTCAATGTATGATGGTTGGTCCTGCGTTTTTTTTCCGTTTTGGTGTAAAATGTAGCCTACATTTCAATAAAAATATAATTATAGTAATGTGAAAGCCTTTTAGAAATGAATTGCACATAATAATTCCCACGGAGCTGTGAGCACTTATACATTTATGTGACGCTTTTCCACTCATCTTCCAGTTGTCGGTTTTCCTCTGTTGAAATGGACCAGCTGTGAAGGTGGGGGCGGGGCTTTTATACGCGAGTAGTGAAAACACTTCTGCGTAGTCTGCTCTCGTGTATCCTCCCTTTCGTCTCCTCCCGCACCCCTCCTCCCTCACCCCTCCTCGACTCCTCCGTGTGCATTTCAGCTATTGGGACGTCCTTCAAAATGGAGTGTCTTGATCGATTTCCTGGTCAAGTCCCGGAGGAGGGGAAGAGAGGAGTCGAGGAGGGGTATTGGGATGAGGCTAATGACGCTGCAGCCGTGACTGGATCCAGTGTAAAATCTCTCAGAGTCTCAGAAATCAACATGGGGTCCGTCGTTTTGAAGGTTTTCAATTTAATATCAATGTTGCATCTAGGCGCAAATGTGTACTTAGCTTTTCAGCAGTTTCTGTAGTGTAGTGGTCATCACGTTCGCCTAACATGAGAAAGGTCCCCTGCTCAAAACTGGGCAGAAACACTCTTCTTTGATCCTGATCAACTTCAAATAATTCAACCAAGAAAAGTGATCGGGAATCTAGATGGAGTTAAAAGCACTTTCAGAAATATGGCAGTAGAATGTTGAGTCTTGTCAAGACAATTGTTGGATGAGCAAGACAATTGTTTGTTGAGCATGGCTTTTGAATTGTACGGCTTTGGCTCTCTGTGTATTCAAATCGAAGAGGCTTGTCATCCTGTGAACAACTGAAGGTTGTTAATAGCAGTTATGCTTAGGGTACTTCAATTCTGCAACAAATGACTTTATTTTCGTTCCTGCTCAAAATGTGTCTGGTCACAATGGAAAATATAAAGGGATTTCTTGCCTTGCTTGATTTTGTCTGTCAAAAGTGCAATAGTTGAGCGCATTGCCGTGGTCATTGATTGTAGTTCTCCTTCAATGATTTGAAGCATGCACTTGGTAGCTTTGTCATGATTGTTATAATGATGACCGTACGAAAGTTCAGTTGCCATGGTTCAGGTAAGCGCTTATCTGAAAGTGTTCCCAAGGGCCTCTTGATGGCATCCTCGTTCATGAGTTGATTGATGCTTGCCTCCTTTGGTGAATAAAGGCCGGCTGTTATTGAAAATTCTCCCCGTCAGGGAATCGATCCCCGGTCTTCTGCGTGACAAGCAGAGATACTGTCCACTATACTAAGGAGGAATGCTCTAGCAGAAAACCTAGCATGTCAACCCTAGGTGGCGCTCTTCGAGGGGTTACAGGTCATATCCAGGATAGCATTTGGGTCCAGTATACAGTTGCTGTCACGAAAGTCCATGAAGCTGCAGCTGTGACTGGATCCAGTGTAAAATCTCTCCAAGTCTCAGAGATCAACATGTGGTCCATCGTTTTGAAGGTTTACAATTAAATATCAATGTTGCATCTACACGCAAACATGTACCTAGCTTTTCAGCTGTTTCTGTAGTGTAGTGGTCATCACGTTCGCCTAACATGAGAAAGGTCCCCTGCTCAAAACCAGGCAGAAACACTCTTCTTTGATCCTGATCAACTTCAAAGAACTCAACCAAGAAAAGTTAAGAGTAAAAAGCACTTTCAGAAATATGGCAGTTGAATGTTGAGTCTTTTCAAGACAATTGTTGGATGAGCAAGACAATTGTTTGTTGAGCATGGCTTTTGAATTATACGGCTTTGGCTCTCCGTGTATTTAAATCGAAGAGGCATGTCGACCTGTGAACAACTGAATGTTGTTAATAGCAGTTATGCTTATGGTACTTCAATTCAGCATGCACTTGGTAGCTTTGTCATGATTGTTATAATGATGACCGTACGAAAGTTCAGTTGCCATGGTTCAGGTAAGCGCTTATCTGAAATTGTTTCCAAGGGCCTCTTGGTGGCATCCTCGTTCATGAGTTGATAGATGCTTGCCTCCTTTGGTGAATAAAGGCCAGCTGTTATTGGAAATTCTCACCGTCGGGGAATCGAACCCCGGTCTTCTGCGTGAAAAGCAGAGATTTGGGTCCAGTATACAGTTGCTGTCACGAAAGTCAATGACGCTGCAGCCGTGACTGGATCCAGTGTAAAATCTCTCCGAGTCTCAGAAATCAACATGGGGTCCGTCATTTTGAAGGTTTTCAATTGAATATCAATGTTGCATCTTGGCGCAAATCAGTGGCGTTTTCTCCTGGAGGCCAAGGGAAGCCAGGCTTCCCCTGTTTTTTCGGAGTGTAGTTATAATTTTAATAAATAAATAAAAACACTTTGTTTTGTTTCGGAAATTCTTTGTTGTGTGTTGCTGCCGGCCTGTCTCTCCCCCATTCTCATTGAGTATTTTACAAAGAGTGAAACAGCGCCCCTCTAGATGTTATGGTGAAACAGTAGATTGCACTCTCTGCTGCGAGAGGAGGCCAGCCGAAATTGGCTTCCCTTGGTGAAAAAAAATGGAGAGATTGACCAATCAGATGAGGCTCACGTGATGCCCCTGCCAACCTGTGATTAGTCAGGGCCATGCCAAGGGAAGCCAGAGGCGGCTGGCTTCCCTTGCCTCACAATCCAATCAAATCGCATCAACTTAGTGGTGCAGTGACGCGTCCTAAAACCCGGAAGTAAGCTGCGCTCGGGTTCCCTCCACAGAAAGCAATGGGATTTCTCCATAGGATTTTGGAATATAGCTCGAAATAAGGTCAGTGGAAAACGAACCTGTTGGATAAATGCACGTTGTGTTCAGTCGGATAATATCCACATGTCTACCCTACTTTTATAATTTTCTAATCATAAATCGAATCGATAGAAGATAGATAGCGTCACTGCACCACTCTCACCACCGTTTGAAAGTAGCAAGCAACTGAAGCAAGTGCAATTATGGAGGGTGGAGAGTTGGAGTATTTACTCAAAAATAATTGTACTAAACTTCCGCTACAGCAGCAACAACAAATACAATCTGATGACAGGCCGATGCCCAAACTGGAGCTGTGTACAGAGAGGAAAAAAGGAGTGAATCGGACGTAAAACGTTAAAGGTCTCCTGATTTAGTTTGTGAATTAATGCTTATTAGAGTTTGGGCTGGAGAGTGCGTGCGGAACTGTCGGTTAGATAACAGGCGTGTGTAAGTCCTGCATCTGTATGATACAAATGTGTGTAAAATGATACCGGGTGCTGTAATCACTCATCTGGTTACGTTACTATATTGACCACCACACCCCCCCGACCCAAAAGAAAGGACGTATTATTGGCTTCCCCTAATTTTTTTCCCACGCCACGCTAGTGGCGCAAATGTGTACTTAGCTTTTCAGCAGTTTCTGTAGTGTAGTGGTCATCACGTTCGCCTAACAAGCGAAAGGTCCCCGGCTCAAAACCGGGCAGAAACACTCTTCTTTGATCCTGATCAACTTCAAAGAACTCAACCAAGAAAAGTTATCGGGAATCTAGATAGAGTAAAAAGCACTTTCAGAAATATGGCAGTAGAATGTTGAGTCTTGTCAAGACAATTGTTGGATGAGCAAGACAATTGTTTGTTGAGCATGGCTTTTGAATTGTCCGGCTTTGGCTCTCTGTGTATTCAAATCGAAGAGGCTTGTCGTCCTGTGAACAACTGAAGGTTGTTAATAGCAGTTATACTTAGGGTACTTCAATTCAGCATGCACTTGGTAGCTTTTTTCATGATTGTTTTAATGATGACCGTACGAAAGTTAAGTTGCCATGGTTCAGGTAAGCGCTATTGAAGATTATTATCATCTGATATTTGGGGAGTGTGTTACATTTGAAATGGCAGAAAGTCTTGTTGCAACTTCCAGATATTAAAAGAGGCCCCTTGAGTTTCTCTGGAAATTATCAATAGTAGCAGTTAAGTGAATACTGTTTAAACAATACCTGTGTTTGTGTTTTGTATTGATTTCTCTGTTTTATCCTTTCATAAATGTGAGGACTAAAACTTGCTCAAACATTCTGGGGTGCTTGGAGTAAACAGGTTTTATTGCTCTGTGGGGGAGGTGTAGGTATGCAGGGCAGTGGGCTAGTTGGAAGAGAGTACCTTCTGCTTAAGATCTCCAGTATGTCATGTTTCAGGGAAGTCTACATATCTTGAATAGTATATGTGTGTGTTTAATTACTTTGTATTCATAATAAGCAGTCTGTGTAACCAGAAGCTGGAAATATGAGAGTATTAATATGTATTATCTTTGTGAACAAGGGGATATTATTTGGACACTGCTCAGGCCTCTGGAATGTGCAGGAAAGTGTGTGTGAAAGTCTATGCAAGAAAGTGAGATAACGGACACCAGATATATTTTACTACCATCTCAGAGACACTTGTTTATTATCCTGGCTGGCTCGCGCTGATTCGCTAAGAAAAGCCATCTTTTACATCTTCCAATGAGATGACCTGAAAAGATGACCAGCTGACCCAACCCCTCCTGTTTTGTTTTCTGCATGTAAGCCTGTTCTATCTGTTGGTTCTTTCTCTTTTGCTCCTGCCGTTGTAGTGGAAATTTCATATTTCACCTTATATGCTAAACCAAATGCTTCTCCTAACATTGTCTAAAAACAACTATATCATTTCCTGAGATGTGCTGTCTTCTTCTCTTCAAGGCCACACAGCTGATTGTTCAGACTAGGGTGAGACTCACACAAAGTCTAAACAAGAACGTCCCTGGTTCTGAGAACACTAGCTACAGCTCAAGGACAGGGGTCTAATAACAATGAGACCTTGTGAAGACAGATGTCTGAACTTTCCTCTCTTTCTTTCTGTATATAAGCTTGCTATTTTATTATATCTGCGCACACTCTCTCAGATTATTTATACTCTGTGAGACCTGTGTCTCTGTGTTGCATTTTTTATGTTATCTGAAGCTTCAAATAAATTAACCAGAAAGACAACTCTGTTTGTTTCACCATTTATTTGTTTAACCACTCTGACTTGTACTCCCGAGTATTGAGCTTAAGATTTCCACAACAATTGGCGCTGCGAGCAGGGTCTCTGCAAGTTCGATTGGGGACACCTACGGACGCTGGGGGTCGCGCTCCAGGATCCTCGGATCCTCCTCTACCTCGACAGAAACCGTATGGGACGAGAGGACCAGCGCCGGGGGTGGAACCGATTGACTTCACGAGATCCAACGAACTCAAAAGGATTTCAAAATACTCGGTGAGATGTACAGTGTCTAAATTGTTTAAAGTAATTGTTTAAAAGTAAACGTAAGCAAACTCCATGACATCTATGAGAAGGACTGCTCGAAGGCAGGATATTGCGAGGATATCCGAATAATCGTAGCCTGTGGATTACGATCAGTTTTTGTGTGATTTGTACTGAGAAACAAATATCACAATGAGTGTTTTGATAAACACGGGGTGTTTAAGAACGTTAAACACTTTAAAGACTTTGCTATGGGGGCAAAGCAGAACGGGGGCTTGGTACATCCTCCGGAGGGGCGAATTGTAGATGTCATGCGAGCAAAACACGGTGAAAACAGTCTGTCTAAATTAAATATATGGACGGAAATGTTCGGATTTCCAAAGGGAGGTTCTTTTAGTAAAATAAAAATCCAAAACCTAAAGAATAAATTAAAGGAACATGAGGTTGGAATGAAGAGAAAAAGAAGAGTAAAGTAAAAGACTTATAAAAAGCTGGACACTCACAGAAAGTGTTTAAAATACTGGGGGGATGAAGCAGAACGCCCTGAAAGAAGGCAGTTGGCCTCGGGGCATTAAAGAAAATATTAAGGTTGAAGAAAAGAAGGGAAATAAATTATTTCCAAAACCATGTAAAACCCAGACATCTGTGTGTCCTTCCATTGCAGGCTGGGTGACCTCTACTCGACTGGGTATCCTTTCCCTCCCCCGGAGTACAACCCTGGCAATCCGGCTGGCCCACCTCAACCACCTCCAGTGCCACTACAAGCCCCAGCCATGCAGTCAACAGACTCCCCGTCAACTCCAAGCTCGTCCACCCCCATCAGCCCCAAGGAGATGGGGACAACAGCGGGATAAACAAACCTGTTGCCCAAGCAGGTGTTTGGGGGACACCAAAGTAATGCCTTTCTCAACGGACTCACAGACACAGCGCAAGCTACGCAGAATGCTGGCCGCTCAAAATACCGAGGGAGAGGCAGAGGAGGTTTTCCGAGGCAGAGGACGAGAAGACGAAAGGTGTTTCAAGTGTGGCAGTGTTGAACATTGGATTCTGGGACTGCTCACAGAACACTGGCAGTGGAGGCAGAGGGGGACAGCAAGGACGGGGCCATTCACAATCAGACTGACCTACACCAGATGGGGAGGAGGGGGCCCGATCGAGCGAGACGGAAATTCAGCCAGCAGCATCGAACCAGGGAAGTGACATACAAACACAAACACACACACATCATGCCATTGAGTAAATTGGAAAATGTAGAAAACACATTCTGTGGTAAAAAGGGCAGATTTGCCTGATTGCAAATTTAGTGGTAGATTTATTCACTCAATAGGAGCGGCTAGGGTAACTGTAAAGGAGAAGTTTTTGTATCACTTCAGAGTGGAGATAACGGTGATGAGTCTCCATTTCCCACATCAGTCAAAAACAGTTTTCCTTTATCATCTGTTCTGCCCAATAAATTTACTGGGCAGAGATCTGATTCTCCGGTTCGGCTTGGACCTCATTTTTCCACAAATGAGGGTCTTAAAGTCCGACAGCCATCTCCTACGATTGTTCAAAAACTAGTATTTGATGATAAAGAACTGGTGAATGTGTATCAATGGCTGCTGACATATCCTGATTCGCAGGCGGTGTTGCATTTGACTGATCAACGTGTTTTTCCACCTGCTGTGTTCATGGAGACTTCTTATTTGCATTGTACTGCTAACGTTGTTGATGATCCGTGTAAATGCTATGATGAGAGTTTTCTGTTAGAATGTATGAATGATGAGCTCATGCTTAAAACTATGTAAAGGGGAGTTTGCTGCGCAGAGCTGGTTCCTGATACACTCACACCCACACACACCACAACACAAGCTGTGTCAAATCCCAGGGGCGGTCCACACATTTCACTAGCCAGGGGCCCACTGATAGATAGAGGGATTTGGGTCCAATCGTTAAAGATTGGGAGTCAGTCACTGATTGGGCACCTACACACACACAATATGTCATGTACTCTATGTCACGTGACATGTATAAGATGAAAATCTGCACGAACATAGCCGTTCTGTGCACATTGCTGTTGGTTGAGGAGGATGACGTTGGTGATGCCATTTTTTTTTTTTTTTTCACCTTTACGGGTAATTCTCATATCTCTGAGCTTCCTGCCGCGCTTTCAGATGTGCCATACTCACTCTGGGCAGCTCACAGATATGACGTAGGTTTAATGTCCACGTTCCGTCCAAACCCCAGTACCCATTGAAACGTGAAGCTGTTGATGGCATTCGGCCAGTGTTTACCTCTCTGTTTAAACAAGGGGTCATTATTCCGTGTAACGATTCCGGTACGCACTCCAGTGTTTCCTGTCAAAAAGATCAGAGACAAACCTCCTGACGAGTGGAGATTTGTCCAGGATTTACGAGCTGTAAATACAGCTGTGCATGCACGCTCGTCCCGAATCCTTATCTGATTATTTCCCTCTGCAGCATTTTTTATTTTTTTTACTGTCATAGACCTCTCAAATGCATTTTTCACACATGCCTGTTGGACATGCCTAATGTTTATGTCAAACGATGTAACACTCTGAATCCAGCGTCTCTTATGCCTTTGCCTGAAGTTGGTGACGAACACGACTGTGTTGCCGAACTTTCCATTGTGTGCACACCTAGACCGGACTTAAAAGACGTTCCTCTGACAAACGCTGACCTCATTTTGTATGTTGATGGGTCTGCCTTTCGCGACCAACGGGGCACTAATCGGGTGGGTTTTTCTGTTGTTTCAGATTCTGCTGTACTCCGTTCTGGACCGCTTCCATGTCACCTCTCAGCACAAGCAGCAGAGCTCATCGCACTAACTGAAGCCTGCACGTTTGCAGAAGGCAAAACCGTGACTATCTACACTGACTCACGTTATGCTTTTGGGGTAGTACACGGTTTTGGGGCAATTTGGAAGTGTAGGCAATTTCTGAAATCTGATGGCAAACCAGTACTTAACCATGTACTGGTTGCAGGCTTACTAGACGCCATTCTGCTCCCATCTGAAGTTGCAGTCTGTAAATGTGCCGCACACACAAGCAGTACAGACCCAGTTTCCCTAGGAAATGCGTCTGCTGACTCAGCCGCAAAGGCAGCTGCTCTGATTCCTCTCACACCTCACGCACACTCATTTGTTAAAATCCCTGTCTCCTCCTTCACTGACAAAATGTCATCACTGACTTCCATGCAGCAGCTAGCTACACCAGTTGAGAAGGCTCAGTGGAAGGCTGCTGGAGCTGTGTTTGACCCAACCTCCAGCATCTGGGTTGGTCCAAATTCCAATCCATGTCTCCCAAGACATTTCTTCCCTCATTCTATCTATCTATTCTATTTGCTAAGTTGACACATGGGTTAGATCATGTGTCAAAAGGGGGAATGTTAGAGGCTATCAATCAGGAGTAGGGGGTGGGGTGGAAAGAGAGAACGGCACAATAAAAAAAAAAACTAGCAAAATGCTGTGCAGACACAGGTCTGTCATGGACACAAGCTCTGCCCATTGTGTTGATGTACATGCGGATGCGGAAAAGAAGGAGGAGTCAACTCAGCCCATTTGAAATCCTTTTTGGGGCTCCTCCACAGATTGGACTCAAGGCTCCAGGATGTCCTTTTCCCTCCACAACTTTGTGTGAGGATGCTATGTTGTCATATTGTGTTAACCTATCATCCACTTTAGCAGACATCCGACGTCAGGTAGCCGCAGCCTTACCTACCCCTGCCACTGGTCCACTTCACCATCTCCAACCCGGCGACTTCGTGCTGGTCAAGGATTTCCGTAGAAAGAGCTGGAAATCCAATCGTTGGCAAGGTCCCTACCAGGTGCTTCTCGTCACCCAGACGGCGGTCAAGGTCGCTGAGAGAGCTACGTGGGTCCACGCCAGCCACTGCAAGGTCGTAGTCACAGGAAAGGAGAAACGGTAGAAACGGAAGACGACAACAAGTGACGTGTACTAGTCACCAACGGAAGATGACAACAAGTGACGTGTCCTAGTCACCAACGGAAGATGACAACAAGTGACGTGTCCTAGTCACCACCAGCAACACACTTGCACTACATACACCAAAACAAAACACACACTACACACAAGGTGTCACGAGCGAGTGCCAGCTGAGCGGTTCCATATGCTCTCTGGTTCCTCGTTTGTGTTATCGGTGTGCGGAGTCTGACTGTTCGTGTCACAAAATCGACCAAGGGAATACACACACACACCCCATGGAGCTTTCCCGCCTCGTGATGGGGGCTCGCCTGGAAAGACAACGCAACCGTGAGCAATGTGGAAAGTGCGGATACTACTGGAGAGCCTGGACAATCATAGAATGGTTCCTCTGCATACTTGCCGTGATGGTTGTGTTAGGACTGGTCCTGTGTTTTATGTATCCATGGTCAGCACACAGCATGTCAGCCAAAATCGAGGTATCTAAGAGGTACATGGGGAAACCAGGGCGAACCACATGGGAAGAGGGGCTGGTCAAGACAGGGATTGGTAACATTACTCTAAGGGATGGGGAAGATAGCACAGTGCAGTTAGACCCGTGCGACTACATATATTGCTCCGACCCTAAGAAACTGGGGTGGGCAGACGCCTACATATGCTATGTCGAAGATGGCAGTCACAGCGCCACTCACTGCTCGGGGGGGTGGTTTTTTGTTTTATGGACCACCGCGTACACCGCTTGGGGTTATTCCCTATGGGCCGACAAAACAGACATCAAAAGGAGATTGTCTATCTCCAAGGTCAATTCATCGAGCCCCGTTATCCTGTTGCAACTACGGGCTGCCCGGATATCAGACAGGGGTTATTATGTTGTCTGTATGTATGTATCCGGCACCGACCCGTGTGGCGCATTTTACATAGACATCGCGCCCAAAACTCAGACCCCCTTGCCAGAGAGAAAGGGTAAGCAGCCTTTGACGCAACTGTTGACATCCATAGGTACATCTACATTTCTAAAACGTAACCTATACATAGGCAATAACGACCATAGCAACATTGATGTGGTTCAGATCAGTAATGGGATCACCGGTAACGTCTGGTGGCACACTCTGAGATCATTCTTGCAGGCCGCAGGACAAAATGGGTCATGTTATGCATGCACCCTTTTCCCCCAGGACTCATCAATGTCCGTGCCAGTTCGTCCGCGCTCTCTGACCCGGGTTGAATACCTCTGTGCGTTTATGGCTATGACAAGGCCCATCAAGGGTGAAGACCGCGTAACCGAGTGGCGTTATGCCAGGCCGCTTCCCCCACCATGCACTAATCGGTCTAACTCCCCTTTGCGTGCATCTACGTTCGATGACACATACGCAAAGTACCAACCCGTGAGCCACGTGCACCCCAGCCATTTGAGAGGGATGAAACAAACACTCTGCATCAAGAGAGTGTACCACAAGACGTCTCTTACACCACCTTATTTTTCCCTAGGCACTACTACTGGTTGTACTCGTATCCTACGAAACACGTGCAGTTACGGTGCTTACAATATCTCGTATTGTCGCATATTCGGGGTCTCTGGAAGAATCCTTTCTAACGTAGCATTCCCTGATGTTAAACATATTTCCCTCCAACTGGCCTGGCCCAGTGATCGTGGGTTCAGCGCGCCACAAGATTACGTTTGGTTGTGCGGCGACAAGCTCTATCAGGTTCTGGCTCCCCTCTGGATAGGTACATGTACTCTGGTGGATTTGAATCCAGCAGTCACTGTCCTCACGTCCTTAATGTACACGACACATCATTACCCAGAGTTCCAACACCCCGACCACCACAAGGTAAAAAGAGATCTGACGTCCGCTGGAGTTAAATTCGTTGGCGGCCTGTTCCCATGGTGGGGCACAGTAAACAATGCCCATAACATAGATACCTTACACGTTCAGCTAGAGAACCTCACTTACGAGACGACGCAAGGCTTCCAGGCATTGACTCCATTCATAATAGCCTCTAGGAACATGCTCATGCAGCACCAATTTGCTCTTGACCTTTTGTTCGCCTCAAAGGGTGGCCTGTGTCATGTGATCGGTGACTCATGTTGCACTTACATCCCCGACGCCACCCAGAACATCACGGCCACCGTGCTGCATCTTAACAACCTGTTAGCCGACATGAAAGGGGATGACATATCCAACACAGGGGGCTGGGACTGGTGGTCCTGGCTTACATCAGGCGGGTGGGAAGCATGGCTGGCTAGAATAGTTACACCCGTGGCGATCATTTTCGGCCTATTAATCAGTTGTACCTGTTTGATTATCCCAATACTGAAGAAGTGCGTTTCCAGCATGGTATCCTCAGCTTTCGTTCAGTATACTACTATTCCATTACACGACAATCCTTTGCTCCACAGTGAGATAGACCAGATAGAATCAGAAGAGTCTGATTCCGACACCACAATGTAATCCATGTGAATCCTCCTTTATGCTTACATTATATTAGGAGTCTGTCCTCCACAAAAACAGCCAGTTTTCTATGATATATGTGTGATATGTTTACTTAAACCAGCGATGGAGTGTATTCATTGATGTGTTATATCAGTCTATCCTGTCATTTATTCTTTTATTGTTTCTTTTATTATTTCCATGATTGATCAAGTATGATCAAAAGAGGGGAATGTAGTGGAAATTTCATATTTCACCTTATATGCTAAACCAAATGCTTCTCCTAACATTGTCTAAAAACAACTATATCATTTCCTGAGATGTGCTGTCTTCTTCTCTTCAAGGCCACACAGCTGATTGTTCAGACTAGGGTGAGACTCACACAAAGTCTAAACAAGAACGTCCCTGGTTCTGAGAACACTAGCTACAGCTCAAGGACAGGGGTCTAATAACAATGAGACCTTGTGAAGACAGATGTCTGAACTTTCCTCTCTTTCTTTCTGTATATAAGCTTGCTATTTTATTATATCTGCGCACACTCTCTCAGATTATTTATACTCTGTGAGACCTGTGTCTCTGTGTTGCATTTTTTATGTTATCTGAAGCTTCAAATAAATTAACCAGAAAGACAACTCTGTTTGTTTCACCATTTATTTGTTTAACCACTCTGACTTGTACTCCCGAGTATTGAGCTTAAGATTTCCACAACACCGTCAAGATGAAAGGTTCTCCCGGCATTTGGACCAGAGCAGGGGTTGGGCCTACCCCTTTGGAGAAGTGTATTTGTATTCTTACCGTTTATCATTAAAGCAGATTATTGTTTAACCCCTATCCTGGTTGTTTTGGGTTTCCCTTCTTTTAAAGCAAACTCATATATGATCGGCGCGGAGCAGAGATATCTGCCACAACAATTTGGTGAGACCCCGACGTGATGACGTCATGACATGGTGACGTGAGGACGTGCCGACGTGGTGACGTCATGAGTAAGGTTTTTTAGAGGAAAACACTAGCAGCCAGCGGACGGAGGGAGATGCCTGGAATAATCTGTGACAACTAAAACCAGGATCCTAAAATTGAAAGGTAAAACGGACGCCTGTTTCTATCGAAGATCTGTAAATTGGCTAAGCTAAATTTTAGAGTTGTCAAAGATATTTCCAAGTGTCATTTACGGTAAAGAATGCAATGCATAGTTTAGTATAGGTAGGTAAAGTTATAAAATAAATAAAGCAACGGTTAAAAGCTTCGTAGATTTTTCAGAATCGTACGGCTGACTCGTTAGCTACACGTGAAGCAGCGGAGTATTTCAGCCTCAGGGTATTGAGTCTCTGGCGGCTGGAAGGGTATGGAGTCCCTACGCCTAGTGGAGGTATCGAGTCCCCACAGGGTATATTTCGCTGGTGGGAGTCAAGTAGAGTATAAGAGTCTCTATCCGTGACAAAACTGAATAATGCTTTCCAGGGTCATAGGAGCCTGCAATTGTATTATATGTAAAAAATCCAAGAGCAGAAACGCGAACTTCAAAAGCCATTGAAATTAACGGATTTCTCACTGTCTTGTTCTGTGGGGTTAACGCCCATTCTGTTGAAAGAAATATCGCATCTTAAAAGCTGAACAGACAGCGTGGAGGATATATTTATGTGCTTTTGAATAAATAGAATATATTATTGAACATAGAATGGCCTAAGTCAGATAAAGAAATGCGAAGTCATAATGGTAGAATACCATGGGTTTAAGAAAGCCCCCCTTTCTCCACATTTCTGCTCTAATTGCTGAGCAGCAGCCCGGAGCCAGACTGCTTGTTAATGTCTGGAAAATGGCTGCTGAGCGTTGAATTTAAAGCAAGGAGTGAAAGATCAACGACTGATCTGAGGTTGGAGTGAATAACATTGGAAATTAATACATCAATGTGTGATTTGAGGTGGTAGATATTGAAATAAATAAGAAACTATAATGTGTTGTTTTTAGCATAGTTTTTGTGGGACACAGTTACGTCACATTGTGGTTTTAATGAGAAGTTTTGAGAACTGGTTGTTACTTTTGCATTGCATTGTGAATTTCGTGGTATTTGTCATTAACTGAGAATTGTACTTAATCATATTTCAAAGGAACTTAATTACATACAGAAACGTTGAGGGAAAGTAAAAAGAGATTTACTGAGTATATGAAGTACATGCAGGTTAAGGTTCGATTCAACTTAAATATGATAGTGGATTATTCCACCTAGATTAGACATAAAAAGAGGATAATTTGTTAAACATTAAATAACAAACTCACTGTAAGAAATATACATTGTAATGTTATTTAGGAGTTGTGTTGATCATACCACAGTGACTCTGAGTTGGTGGTTGTTTAATGTAGATAGGAAACTGAAAACGCAAACAATTCACCACAATTGTGTTTTTAAGTTTGTGAAGAAAGAGTAGAAAGTAAACAGAAGGTTTTGTAAGTTTGTCAGTCAGAGAGAAGCTGTTAAATGTTAAAACACAGAGGTGATTGATGAGAGAGGCTTGTTGACAGGAGCAGGCAGCTGCAGAGAGAGAGACAGAGAGAGAGACAGAGAG
>JAPTMU010000055.1:306268-456443 GCA_028583405.1 Pogonophryne albipinna | reverse complement strand
ACAATGCTAACAGTGAGCCTCTGAATTAGCCCCGAGCGAAAAATGCTAACCTATTACTGCACCGAAAATCACTCCTAGCTCCCTTATTACTTATCCTAGCTGCACATCCAACACATCGTTTATGATCGTAAAGACACAGAATCGGTGCTCACCTCAACACTGAAAGATACAAACTCGCGACGTTATCAACAAAAACGTACATCAAAACAAGTGGCGCTAGGTACTAACATGCGCTAGGCTAACATGGCTTACCTTGGTCTTTGTCTGGTCTAAACTGGTCTTCAATGGCATTACAACGATAAAAACGATGATGTTAATCCATAGGTTAATATCCAATGTGACTGTGTCCCCTTTGAAATGTTCTGATAATCTATAAGCAATAAAACTGCAATTCCGTTATCTGCTGTCCGCAACAAATAAGTAAAGTCTGCTGCGTAATGTGCTTACGCTGGTTGGCATTGGCAGTGCACTGCATCCCCATTAAGTAATGGTTGATTAATAAATCCCATTTTATGTTTCATCATACTCTCAGAGTAGTCCTCCGGAAACTTGAAATGTTCGCTGCATACATGCGCCTGGGGATCTTTCGGTTCGGGCCGAGCACATTTCGCTAGCCACTGCCTCCGAACGTACTTCCTACGCTTACCCGTTGGCAATAGATGGAACCGAGCATTCCGTGGATTGTTCCTATCCGAATTGTGGCAATGTTTCGCGATACAATGAGGCATATTTCTATAGAATTGTGAGAGTAACTAGAGTAAACAACATGAACAAAGCACATACGTCAATTTGTCCTCGACACCAAACGCATAGTTCACGTCACTTCCGGTAAAATAAGTCATGTGACTCGTCAAAATGGCGTCGCCCAAAGGGTTGATGTTATTTCGGTAATTAATCAGTTTAAAATCACTGATAACGTCATCGGATAAAAAAAAAAAAAAAAAGACTGGCAGAGACTGGTCTGTTTTATCGGATGATAATTATTTAAAAATGCGAGTCATGAGGATTGCCTCCCTTTAATTTTTTTCTTTTTTGCGTGTGTTTATAAATTACCTCGAGGGCCAAACCAAATGGTCTCGCGGGCCGTATACGGCCCGGGGGCCGGAGGTTCCCCACCCCTGCCTTAAACAAACAGATATATATGTAAAGTACCATGTGTACAAACAATATAACTTTGGAAGTTGTGTTACCAATGCTTACTGTTTATTTGATACCAATTTGGTAATGCAATTAATAAAAACAACAAGGTTTGGGTTCGTTCTTCAGATGACTGTGACGTTAACGTGTAAGCTCAATAATGAACTCCAGCTCAACCAACCATATTGTAATATCTAAGTAATCATCTTGAAATATGACATTAATAATTGTAATATACACACATCTTATTGTGAGGTTGATTTCACATATACTACTTCGACATTAGCTTGTCTACATACTTGAGCATAGCCAATTTAAGTTAACCTTAGTGATGCATACAGTTCCTACCTACATAATAAAATATCTCTCTAAGTTACAAGGATGACCTTATTTTATCAAAATCAAACAGAAGCCGTTTGTTCTACAGTATTATCCCACTTAACGCTTAACACTTGTCTATTTCATTTTAACCTTTCTATATACAGTCTATGGTTTTACACCGATGTAGCTACCACTCGCTTACACGCTAAACCAAGCCTTAACATTCCTTACGTAGCTGATTAAAATCATTAACATATAAATAAAGTACTTGAATCTCACTTACCGCAAAACTGCATTCATGCACTGTCTGTTTTTAACCGCAGAGCGAGTCACAATAGTCCGGTATAAGCATGAAGAACAAACAAGGCCGGGATTAACTTGTGTTCCCTGGATGAACTGAGCAGGCAGAGGTCCCTGTAGCTTCACGGAGCAGGCTAGCAGAGAGACAAGAGCCATTATCTTGATTCTGATTGGCCAGAAGACATTATCAAAGATGTTCTATTGAGAAGACGATCACTACATGACAAAAGTTTTCAAAACCGTTTCTGGTCTTCGGTATTTCCAGACAAGTGGCTACTGAAATCAATCTTACTAACTGCTGTCTGTGCAATTCTCGGCGCGAGTTGGCGGACTTTATTTTGCTTACTTTAACATCATTTTTCATGCTGGGGCTAAGCCATTTCTTGGTATGGGTGTAGCCTACCCCAGCCATACCCTGCATGGCGCTGCCACTGGTGGGATGTATGGGGCGGGCCATTCTGCACATGCGTTAAATGCGTTAAATATTTGAACGCAATTAATTCAAAAACTTAATTACCGCCGTTAACGCGATAATTTTGACAGCATTACTTGAAACATAATGTAACTGGCTGAATTTATCTTTAACAGTTCAGTCATTTATTTATTATTGTCAACTCCGCTGACCTGAAGATCAATTCAATTCAAATTCAATTCAAAACCTTTATTTATCCAGGTAAAATCAATGATCTCTTTTTCAAGGGAGACCTGCAGCAGTAGGTTCCACAAGAAGACATAAAAACATAAACAACAGAACAACAAAAGGACATCATACAGCAAAATATACAGGGATTAAAGATAATGAATGACATGAACAGACTTCCCCTTGTTGTGTTTACATCTATCCTTTCTTTATACAAATGTAATCATTTGTGTTTTTAATTAGCAAAATATACAGTTATGGACAAATCAACACAAAACACACTGGAAAGCAAAATATGTACACTCATCCTTAAAAACATTCTTTACTTTTAGTTTATTGTTAACAGTTGAAATTCAAGTTGAAGTTAATCTGAATGTCTCTCACTTTCAGAGTCTGAACCTGTGATTAACGGTGCATCAGACTGGATGTATGTGGACACACCTAGCCTCAACAAACTGCAGTCAGCCAAGCAAACCAAAAGTGACTTAATATCGCACACAGTAAATACAGTGACACACACACACACACACACACACACACACACACACACACACACACACACACACACACACACACACACACACACACACACACACACACACACACACACACACACACACACACACACACACACACACACACACACACACACACACACACAGAGCCGAGTTTGAATGACACAAGCACACTTTTATTTCCATGCAACTCTCTGATTGGTCTGGTGTCTTGCCTCTGTTGCATTCATTGAACACGGGAAATTACAGTCCTGCCGTCCTCTCGAGTGTCATGATGAGGTTCACGTAAAGCACGGTTAATGTATTATATTATTGAGGTAGAATTGTCCGGTGCTACAGAAAAAACATTCGGGGCAGGCCAAAATATTATTTTACCAACAATGTGGAATTTATTGGCTACATATTGTTGGAACAAACACAGTAGTGGTGGCTTAATGCCCACCTCTGCTCCGCGCCGTCCGTTAGATGAGCCTGGTCAGATTTAATAAGAGAAGGAGTTCAAAACACCGGCATAAAAGTTATAACAATAATCTGATTTTAATGGTAAAAAAACACAATACGAAATACAGAGTGCCCTGTAACAGAGCACTCCGGGCTCCCCGCTCCACTGCCGTGCGATACAGGTATCGGGACCAGCCAGTCAGAAACAGGGGGCATTTTGCATGAATAAACAACAGTATATATGAACATATTTGGGGCGGAGATGTGGGTCGGCTCTCCCGTCCCATTTTACTCCCAAGTGAAGCGTGAGAGCCTCGGAACTAGTCAAGGTCAGAATCACTTTTTATCTTCCAGCTAACTTCACTCCTTTAATTTCTCAAGGAAGATTTCACACAAACTATTCTTTCCCAAACAATCAAACATTGTACACAGATATTGGTATCAAACATTGTACACAGATATATTGGTGCTTGAGATTATATTGGCCCCAGAAAGAACCTTGAAATAGAACGTGTGTGTGCTGGTGAGGGGAAGTGTATGTGTGTGTGTGTGTGCTGATATCTGGGTCAGTGAGTGTATGTGTGTGTGCTGGTGAGAGGAAGTGTGTATGTGTGCTGATGAGAGGAGGGGTAAGTGTGTGTGGCAGGGTATCTGGGTCATTGAGTGTAAGTAAGAAGGTTTATATATATAGGATTACTTTAAAACAGTCCCAAATAATACATGTTCACTTCAATACAGTTCAAGATAATACCTGTTTACTTTAATACAGTTTAGAACAATATCTGTTTGCTTTAATATTACACAGATTATGCACAGCGGGTGCAGCAATAACCGTCAAATAATAATTCAGACAGGGGAGCCTGCCGCTAGGGGGTGCTGCAGCGCCCTCAGCACCCCCCTTCCCGCGCCCATGTCATTACGTGTTGATTTCTATCAACACGTAATGTTGTATCGATGTATATAGTAGTATTCTCCGTCGGGACTTCCTGCAACAACACCACGCCGTTATCTTGATTCTGATTGGCCAGAAGACATTATCAGAGATGTTCTATTGAGAGGACGATCACTACGTGACAAAAGTTTTCAAAACCGTTTCTAGTCTTCGGTATTTCCAGACAAGTGGCTACTGAAATCAATCTTACTAACTGCTGTCTGTCCAATTTACTCCGCGCTAGTTGGCGGACTTTATTTTGCTTACTTTAACATCATTGTTCACGGTGGGGCTAAGCCATTTCTTGGTATGGCTGTAGCCTACCCATACCCTGGCACTGCCACTGGTGGGATGTATGGGGCGGGCCATTCTGCGCATGCGTTAAATGCGTTAAATATTTTAACGCAATTAATTCAAAAAATTAATTACCGCCGTTAACGCAATAATTTTGACAGCATTAGAAATTACATATCATACTCGAATAGGAAAGAAAAACAACCTGAAGGATAACCTACATGCTGACATTTAGACTGAAATATCTTTCAAACATAAAAAATGCAAAACAAAATATTCACAAAAACAAAATCTAATAGATTAACTTTCTGGATCACATATCATCCTTAACTTGATTCAAACTTGTTGTCAGGTTTACATGTTGACATGCTGAAAATGAACTAAATGATCCTTTTACTGATTCAAACATGTTAAAATGTGGCATTTGATGCAGCCCAAAACAAAAAGTAACATAATGCATTTTGAGTCAATATAATAACACGAACATAAAAATGTAAATATTTGGAGTTAAATACGTACTGGAATAGCACTCAATAAGGTAAGAAGAAAATACATGTATGATCTACATGTTGACATTTAGATTGAATGATATTTTAAACATTGAATATGTAAATATTTTTAACTGATGTTAATATGTATTCACAGAAACTAAATAAGAATATATTCTAACTCTCTGGGAAACGGTGACATATCAAACTTAACTTGATTACAGCAGACTTTCTGTCATGTTTACATATTGACTGTACCACCACTAAAACAATGATTCATTAACTGATTTAAAAATCTAAATGTGTGGCTTTTGATGCAGCTCAGAAATGAAAAAACAACAATTCTAAATGTGTCAATACAAATGTAAATAATAAGAGCCAGATACTTATTTGAAATAAAAATAAAGACATTGTCTAATCTTCATGTTGACATGAAGACTGAATGATATTTTAAAACATTGAAATTGTTAATGTGTTTATGACAAAAACACAGAAAAACATAAAAGCAGATATTTTTGCATCAGTTACTTTAAGGAAATAAAAACACTCAATCAAATCGAATTTGATTAATTGATACGACAATAACAACCAAAGAAGTAGGATACAAAGTCTGTTAATCAAACTAAAACGTTTACAAATTCCTTGTAAGTTGTTGTGGGGAAAATATATGGTCAATCTTGCCATCTCACAAACAGCATGTTGCTTCTCTTCATATGAATCAAGTGTAATCTAAATATCCACGAGAGGATGATGACTGTAATGAGGAGGACGGGACCCTCTGTGAGCACAAAGCTTGTAGTTTCTCATTTGGTAGAAAATGACTCTTTGAGGCTTGCCTCTGCTTGCTCCTTTGTGATTTCTTTCCAACCTGGAGGAATATCAGCAGGCTTTGCATCGTATGCTGCTGCAAACTCATCATTGAACTTTGCCATTACATATTTCCAGTAGTCTGATGCCTGGAGGCTTGCATCTGGTGGGATTTTCCAGTCCGGATACATTTCTCTGTAAGACTTGTAAGGATGCCATACATCATTTGAAGCACTGCAGCGAAAACACTTGTCACTGTTCACAGAGGAAGAACATAAGTCAATTGGGAGTTTTTGTGTCTCATCCCATCTATTTCGACCCAGACCATGTGGACGATGAAGTAAAGTGAAGTGCTCCTTGTGGGCTCTTCCTCCTGCATCACAGGGCGCATTGCAGAACGGACACTGTTTACCACATCCAATCAGTGTGTTGAAAAGCTCGTTCTGAGATTCACCTGAAGATTCTGTAGTTTAGTTTGGATGTTTGTTTCCTTAAACTTCTCTCTAAGAGCTTGTGCCATCTCCTTCACACACTCCGTGAGCCTGTGAGCAAACTGTTCCTGGTTGGCATTGTTCAGGATCATGAATTTACCAAGAGCATCCTGGGAAATGACCAGTTTGTCACCAAGCTCCTGACAGACAACGTCAACAAATGACTTTAAGTTGCCACTCTTTTCTGTTTGAGCTTTCTGGATAGCATTATTTATGCTGTTGACACATGACTGGAGATGTTGTTCCTCGAACATCGTAGAGCCATTTGAGAAGTGTTCCACTATTTTGTTGAGTATCCAATTCTTTACATAATTCTCATATGAGCAAATAAAGCTCAGGTACTTTTTAAAGTCATCCTCTGAGAGCAGATCCAGTAAAACTGAATACTGGAAGGACATTCTTGTGCTGAACTGCTCACTTGTCCTCATTTCACCAATGATATCAGGACCCAGGGAACGGTTGACAAAGCCTTCGACTGCAGGCTTCAAGCATCGGTCTGTGAATTCTTCTGCTTCCTTCTGGCACCGGTCTACATGATGGAACACATCTTTAAAATCAGAACGAAACATTTCTTTGTTTTCGTTCAGACATCTGTAGGGATCATTCTCATGGATGAAATCTTCATGCATTTTCTGAAACCTTCTGGCTGCGTCTCCACAGATGTGCAGTTTCAGAGAGACTTCAAAAGTGATGTCAACTTCCTGATTGTTTTGCAGCGTCTCATCAATCATCTTTAGAATCTCCTCAATGTAGGTATCATGGTAATTACTCTTTCTTTGCTTTTTGTCAGTCATCATCTCTGAGCAAACTGTAATGATGCTGTCAGCTGTTTGTTGTACAGCCTTTGTGTGACTTTGTTTACTGAATAGGTCTTTAAATCGCTTGATTCCTTCAGCTGTATATTTAAAAGGCAACCGTCCACACTCTTTCAGGGTTTTAATACTCAACAAATCATTCGCTTGACCTCCCTTTTGTCTTAGATTTGTTCTAAGGCGGTGAGACACACTGGTGAAAATGTCCTCAACTTCAATTCTGAACAGGATAGGTGATTCACTGTTTTAGTCCACATCTTGTCAAATTCTATGTCCAGCTCTTCCCCTTTCATCTTGATGTTTTTCTTCCTACATTCTTCAATCAATGCACACACTTTGTTCTCCAATTTCTTTGTGTGGTTCTCCTTGATTCTATCAAGTTTTGTCATCCCCTTTCTGATGTCAGCTGCTGCTGTGAGTTGATTAAACACAGACCTTTCCATTTCTCCTCGAAGGCTGATTGCACTGTTTGCAAACTCCTGTCTGTATCCTTCAACAAGATCGACATGACTCTCTGTTTCCTTGAAGTACTGTTCCAGATTTCCAAGAAGCTTTGTTTCCCATTTAGACAGCTCTATCAAAGCTTCACTTCTCAATAGCATAAGAAGTTCTCTCATGTCAGATTTGTTCGATTTATCAGCAGGTGTACTGAAGTTGGAGATTCTTGTTTCAGCTTGTGTAACCCATGTGTACATTTCTTTTTTGAATTCCCATTCCCATTTGTTGAATTCTGTGCACAGCCTCATGTATGCATCAGCCACGAGACTGTTTCTGAAACTGAAGAGAAGTTTTCATGTTTTACTGCAGTCCACAGGCTCTTCATCCACTTAGTAAAGTCCAAGATATTATCAGCTGATGATCCACAACTTCCCAAAATGTGGATTATGTTCTTCTTGAGCTCATAAACAGTCTCGCTGTAGCCTGCATTGACTGGTGCCATCGGTGGGTTTCCATTCCAGAGTCCAGGAATGTACCAGCTTCCAGTGTCTGGACTGTACTCTATCACATCAGTGAAGCTTGAGTACTTTTTTTTCTTTTCCATTTTGGCTGCTGCCTGGGTCATCTCGTTTAACTGCTGCAGGAGCAGTTTCCTGTCTCGCATGTTCTTGTCATGGGCTGAAACATCGGACACATTCTGGTGAACAAACTGACATTTGGGCTTTTTGCCTACCTCTTTCATCCTGAGGAAAGCGTGTACAACTATCTGTAGGATGTCCTTCATTTCTGTTGAATTCTCCATTGCAATATTGATAATGGTGATATCACTCAGCCCCACAACAAGTGTTGCAAGCTCATTGTCGTGCTCGTGGCTATTGTCCAGTTGTGCGAGCTCTGGTGACTTTAAACCCTCAGTGTCAATGATCACCATGAAGTCACAGTTGAGGTCTTTTCTGACATCTTCATCGATTTTAATCAGCAACATAAAGGCACCTCGAGTGCATCGACCACTGCTGACTGCAAACTGCACTCCAAACATGGTGTTGAGGAGAGTGGACTTTCCTGTGCTCTGAACTCCAAGAACTGTGACTACCAGGATCTTGTTCTTAGGAGACACCAAGTCATTGAGCTGAGAGAGAACGTCAGTCACCCATCTGAGAGGTATGTTGGATGCTTCTCCATCTACAAGCTCAAGTGGAAATCCAGCAAGCATTAATTCTGCACATAGCTTGGGGAGATGCTGTAGTTGTTGACGTGCTGGGTCTGTTTCAGGAAGGGAAAGGGATGCTTCATAGATCTGGCCCATTTCACGGAAGAAGTGTTCAGTCCCTAATGAGCTGTTGGAAAGTTTTTCATCAATCTCCTTGATCTCCTTTTTGTTCTCAGAGTTTCTGCATTTTTCTTTGTACTGCTTCCTGAGGTCAAAGAGTTTTTCCCGAGACACATTATCGAGGTTCATTCGCATCCATTTCAGGAAATAGCACCTCTCTATCCCTGGGCTTGATATTGCATCGATGAAACATGTCATGCCTTCGACATGTCATGAGAGTTCTGTTCTTTCCGAAGTTCTTTTTTCTTTACATAAGTCTGCTTTTGTACTCTTCTATACTTTCAGACCCAACTTTCCGAAGTCGCAATTCTTCCTTCTCTAAGCGCGTGAGGTCCTTCCATAATTGTCCTTGCAAGGGAAGCTGAGCTTTTTTGTATCGAAGAATGTCATGAATTTCTGCAGTGATGGCATCTGCGTTTTTCTTCGCAGTCTGGCAGTCTGGAGATTTTTCATCAACACAGATTCCATGTTCATGGGCAATGTCAGCCATCTTCTCAATTCCCCTCTTCACCTTTGTGTTTTCAAATGCATTGCTGACTTTTTCACGCAAATCTTTGACAAAGTTTGCATCATTTATGTGCTTATCTTTCAAAAGGATGTTGCTCTTGGTTAAGCTCAAATTGGTTGCTACCTTTTTTACAGCATCTAATTTGAAATCTTTGCCTTGACGGTTGCCCACCAAGAAGATCTGTGCCTTGTGTTGTTGGTTGGTTAGCAGCTCACACTCAGAGTCCAAAGCATCAAAGAAAACAAAAACTGCTGCAGATGTCTGACACAAGAAAGAAAATTGTGTTTCAAATGAAGCAATGTCCCCACGAAGGTTAGCTACAGCAACTGGCTTGCTGAAGACGTCCATGTTTTTGTTCCCACAAGGGAGGTACCAAGCCATTTCCACCAATCCATTGGATATTTGCCTTGGACTGTCACCACCCTCCATGTTACGGTGAACAAAGGTGTCATGGTTCTGCTGAGAGTTGCTCAGAAGCTTATTGAGGATCTCTGACTTGGACAAGGAGCACTTACCCAGTCTCACAAAAGATATCATTGGAAGTTCAGAGACAACAATTCTCTCTTCAATACATCCCTTGGATCTAAAAGTGACGGAGGTCTGTACTTTTTAACAATGTCTCTCATGGCCCAAAGCATGAGTGTGCACTGCTTTGTGTCACAGTTGGGAAGCAACAGAGGCACGGAAAACTGACACATGGACATTTTGAGGGCCATTTCCTGCTGTACAAAACCATCAGAGCACAGGAAGAGAGCAGTTATAATATCGAGGGGATTCAGTGTGTCACCTGAATGTGTACTTTTGTCTAAATCATCAAAACCATCTGTGTGATCCTCATAGTTGGACTCGTGTGCAGGTGTATATTTCACATTCCTAGCTGTCACATTAACCATCATTAGTTTCTTCAGAAAATACCATGGAAGATCTGGATTACATTTGGCAGGTTCATCTGTAAACGTCTTCTGGTCAATCCTCAGAAGTGTGCTTAGGGACAGCTTCTCTTTGTAGTGGTGATCCAACCCCAGTTCCTCCAAAAACTTCTCTAGCTGCTTCTCTGTAGAAAATAAAAACAATACATATAAAAGCCTTAATCGATTATTAAACATTCATAAGCATGGATCAACATTTATTATTACATTTTTCCTTTCCTATAGTTTATTAAGCTACAACTATGATGGGCAGTCAATTATTAAACAGCTGGTCTAAGAGATGGATCCAGATCCTTCAACGACACTAGAATCAAATTAAGAGATATACAAATCTAATTGGCAGATTGCAATGGAATTGTCAGTGAAAGGATTTGAAAGAAGGGATTGAGACATAATTTGCATCAAATTACAGCAGGTTTATAAAAATGCAATACACTGTTTGACATTGGCAGTGATAGGTGCAGACCCGGCGTCATGGGCGGGCCCATCCTGGATTTGGGCCCGCTGTTTTAATCAGGGCTGAATACCACATTTGTATTGTTTTATTATTATGTTTATTGTTGTTATTTGTAGGGCTTTGTCCTAATATTTATTTTTGTATTAGTTTAATATCATTTTTTTATTTTGCTAGGAAATTCTGAATGAAAGGCTGCGCGCAAGACTGGTTTTTCGCTGGGTTGAGTCGTGTGGGTTTTTGAGTGAGATGCGGCACAGCAGCCTGTCAGTTAGTTTACTCTTGCTAGTGGTTCACGAAAGGAATATGGCAACTCAGCGCCAGATGCAGGCACATTAGAAGAAATCAGTTAGGCCTACGTTACCAACGAGCAAGCAAATCAGCTGGCAATCAATTATATTTTGAAGTGAAATTTACTCTCAAGCCGGCTCTCTCACAAACTCCTGCTCTGTGCGCAAGCAGACCGCTGCACAGGCTCTCTGCCTCTCTCTCTCTCTCTCTCTCTCTCTCTCTCTCTCTCTCTCTCTCTCTCTCTCTCTCTCCATCGCTCAACCTCACTCCATCTCTCCACCCTGTGTGCGCTGAAGTTTGCCTGCGTGCTTGCCCAAGTTGGCACAGCGTTACAAATGTGCCACAAAACCAACCAATGGATACATAAGACCGTCAACAGCCTTATCGCAACCTAAAACCCCTCTCTTTCAACAATTCATGAGCGCCTCCCCCCCCCCCCCCCGTTGACAATTCAGATTTCCCGGGAAATTTAAATTTAATCTGGATTGAACATTGAAAGAAACTATCGTTCATGTCTGTCATGATCAATCATATCCAAGATATATATGTCATGTCTCGGAAGATTATTGTGAACGTTTATTCTTTAAATTAGTTTTGTCATGTCCCTTTGTCCTGTGCCTTCTGTTTTATTTAGAAAAGTAATTCTCCCTCTCGTTTCAGGACTCCATGCTCCCCGCCCCTATGTGTCTCCTGCGTTCGTGATTGTCGCCCTGATTGTTTCCACCTGTGCCCCTCACCTTGTGTATATATTATTTTAGTCCCCACCTGTCCAGTGCCAGGTTGTTTCCTTCATGACTACATTCAAGCCTGCTCCATGTTCGAATTCCATGTTCAAGCTCCTGATGATAGCAATTAGTTTTTCCTCGAAAGAGTGATTTTGTGTTTCCTGTTTTTGTTACTGTGTTAAGTCCAGTAAAGTCTTTATTTTTGAAAACCTCCTGAGTCTGAGTTGTGCATTTGAGTTCATGCCTCTGAGTTCACCCTTGACAATATATTATGCATGGTTTAAGGAAACATCCACTTGAAAAGGAAAAAATATAAATATAAATATAAATATAAATTTAATTGTTATAAGGTCTCAATACATTAATATATATATAAAATATAATATTTTTTGGCCATTTATTGGTTGCCTTTTTTACCTGCTTTGCCACTTTTGCTGTAACACTGTACATTTCCCCGCAGGGGGACTAATGAAGGAATTCTGATTTTGATTCTGATAAGTACGCATACAGAAAATGTGTGAGCCAGATTAGCAGTAAGCGTCATATGTGCTATACTGGCAGTAATATATCTATGACAGCTTCATTAACATGAAGAAAGGCTGTTGCTGAGAAAGTTGCTCTATGCACTGCTGCTTTACAACAGATACATTCGCTTGAAAAACAAGAAGCTAACCTTGAAGCAATAAAAACAAATCTTAGAGCGGTAATGGAAAAGCTTGAGCTTCAAACTGATACAATAACAACCATGGAAGCCCTGGAGTATGGTGTTGGATGATAATATATTTGCTGTGGTGGAGCAATACTGTACTGGTCAACCAGATGAAAATGCTGATGTCCATAATGAAGAGGAACAAGAAAAAAAACATAAAGCCAAACTCCAGCCAAGTCAGACAAATAGCAAAGAAAGAGTGACTCGATTTAAGTAATGCAGCACCAAATCAAAATGACTGAAATGCTGACAAAGGAGCAACACTTAACATTACATCCATCCAGAGAAATACCCATCTTTAAATAATATAAATTTCGAGTACCTTCCATTTATTGAGATGTTTTTCCAAGCTAAAGACTTGGTGAGAAGGTTTCAATAAATGAATTCCAAAAAGGACAAGAAAGCCAAGAGATTGCTCGAAGACAACTATGGAAATGAACTCTTTTGCAGCAGCTTGTTTGGAGAAAGGTCAAATTGGAATGTCATTAACAGTGAAGATACAAAAGCACTGCTCAATTATACTATTTTTCTTTAAGGATATTGTAACTCAATGGAAAATATTGATACCTTGCTTTAAACTCAGGGAAAAGTGTAGAACTGCAAATTCATAGATTCAAACAAAATTAAAAATGCAATGTTTCTACACTGAACAAAAATATAAATGCAACACTTTTGTTTTTGCTCCCATTTTTCATGAGATGAACTCAAAGATCTAAAACATTTTCTATATACACAAAATAACAATTTTCTCTCAAATATTGTTCACAAATCTGAAAATATCTGTGATAGTGAGCACTTCTCCTTTGCCGAGATAATCCATCCCACCTCACAGGTGTGGCATATCAAGATGCTGATTAGACAGCATGATTATTGCACAGGTGTGCCTAGGCTGGCCACAATAAAAGGCCACTCTGAAACGTGCAGTTTTGCTTTATTGGGGGGGTCTGGGGGGGTCCGAAAACCAGTCAGTATCTGGTTTGACGGGTAGGGGTAGGGGTAGGGTTAGGGTTAGGGTAATGTTGTGAATCGAGTGGCCCATGGTGGTGGTGGGGTTATGGTATGGGCAGGCGTATGTAATGGACGACGAACACAGGCCACTCGATTCACAACATTACCCTAACCCTGTAATGGAAACGCAGCATAAAGTGAGCCTGGCCTACAAAGGCCTAACTATACCGTACTAAGCCGTGAGGCCCTGCAGTGGAAATGTGCCATAAAGGGCCAGTGTCGCATGGTCAGCAGGATCGCTAGCTTCACCAAGGACTCATACAAAAGAATAACTTGAACAGCCAGCTAGCTTTAACTACACAAAACTGGGCAATCAGCTTTCTGTCTTCTGCAAGGAAATCTTTCTTGTTTTCAAGGAACAATTCTGCAGTGATGTCATCTGCAACTTTCTCGGCAGTCTCACACTCTGAATGGTCTTTTTCAGAGTTTTTGTTTTGTGCAGAAGGTCCCAATGTACTTTTGCAAGAAAAACAGCAATGGAATAACATTTAAGAAGCTAAATACCTGGCGATACATTTATTGATCGTAAGCTGAAATGCACCTCATGGATTCTGTTTAATGGCGACAGCTTTGGAGACACCACCCAGATCAAGAGGTCTGATTATTTTTATGACAGAAACAAACATGCTGGAAAGACCAGTAAGCTAAGTTAGCTCTGGTGCCAGTTTCAGAATAAGGAAAATTAACTGAACAACCCTCTGTCACAATTAGAATGTAGATTTCAAAGGCTGAACCTTTTGTATCCGGCTCCTTTTTTGTTTTGTTAACTTTTATTAAAGATTCCCATTACAATAAGGGGCTTTTTCTTGGCCAGTTTTTTGTTTTGTGCAAAATGCCAAAATAATATTTTCACCCAGTGGCGACCTCTTTATTCAATGAAAAATAAAGACTACAATTCCCTAGCACAAGCTTATTGAGATACACATCTGATGTGGCAGAGTTCTAAACCGCTCAATTATTTAACGTTATCATCTAACAGTAAGTACATCTTTTAGTTTTGTTTTGCCTCTTTTGTTTTTATAGTAAACCATGCAATAACGATTATATTTGACTGACCTTTGGGGGCAGATGGTGCAGTTGGCTTGCTTAACGTTCCATCAGCTTTCTCTTGCAGAGTTCCAACCTCACTGCACATGTTGCATTGTTACTCTCCACTTCAGCAAGTTCACCAGCAGGTGGCAGGGACTCTGACTCCCTGCTGAGCTGATCGATTTTATTCTGCACAGGAGTGCTGTGCTCTGTGGGGAAAAACAGAAAGCTTTCAGTAAAAGTAAAAAAAGGAATGTTCCATGAATGTTTGTCAGCATTTTAAAGTGCTGTTTGACTGACAAGGAAAGGCAAAAAAAAAAGCCATATATAATTATCCAAAAGATCCAGAAACAGGTGTCATTGATTATATTTTCAGATTTACCTGTGAAGACAGATAGCGAGGTTGCTTTGCTTTGATTTCCATTGTCTGCAATCTTTGTGAAACTGATGGTACACTCAGTCCCATGAATCAATGCCTTAACCTTAAACTCTCTCCCTCTTACATTTGTGGAGTCTATTTTTATATAACATTACAAGATTCTTATTATTACATTATTTGCTTATTGTGCTCATTGTATGTGCTGTGATTTAGGAATAAATTGACCCAATCACCCCCCCCCCCCAAGTTTTGATGGGGTGGACAGGAATGAAGGGGAAAGTTACATGAGAAAGTGTGTAGCTTGCAATATTGAAAGTAGCAAGGTCGAGTGCAGAGACTGAGAGAACACAAAGAGGTAGTCAGAACAGCACATCGCACCGGCCTTCACTTTGTATGGGAGCCGCGCTCCCCCGCAAAGCTAGGAAGCAACATTATGGTTTCCCACTATATCTGAAGAAACGTTAGAGAAAACAAATTAGTATGATGGTGGCAGAGTAGGGAGGGACCTCCACTGGCCGGCCGAATGCTGATTGGAGGATCGTGTTGCCAAGAGACTCTATCTGAGTTTGCGCACCAACCAAAGAGAACCAAGTCTAAACCGCGGTATCTCTTCAGCTAGTCTTGACCAATCATAAATGTACGGGCAACGCCCTGTGTAATAAAATGTATTGTCGCACGAGGTTTGAGGCTCTTGACGGATTTGGTGGTTACAGATTACAGCTTTGCTGCCTGTGATTCTCAAAGACGTGATGAGTCCTTGGCCATGTAATATATATATTTTGCTCTCTTTACAATAAATAGTTAAACTTAGAAGTTGTCTGTCTTTTCTGGAATTCTGAACCCAATACAGTGCAGACGCTTTTCTGCTTGCTCTTGCCTCTGCTTACTTTTTATTGCTGATATTCTATTTTTCTTTTCTGAAAACTTCGAGCAGCGGCTCCTGGACATTCACTTATCACTGGGACAGTTATTCCTCGCAAATAGACGGAGGGTTTCAGCCATATTTCAATATTTTTACGACGACCTCAGTCTTACAGTTGCGTGGCCTAGCAACAGCTAAAGCCTGGTACTGCATGCTATTTAGCTTAAGCTAGTTGGCAGCAAAATGCCTCCGTTCTCTACAGAAGATGGCCGTGCTGGAAATGAAAATGCAACGGTTGGAAGTTAACATGGAAGTGAATGGACTATGTTGTGGGAATGACACCACTTTACCAGTTTGCAAAAGAATGGACAAAGGCATGCTAACTCACAGCTAGTTAGCAGCTACAAGGATTCCAAGGAACAGGAGGGCTGTGTACCCATACCTGCCAACCCTACCGATGTGGGCGGTAGTCTACCACTTTTGACATGTTTCTACCGCCTACCGACTTAGTTGGCTTTCCCTACCGATTTTCAATCTTCCCAAACTATAACAAATAAAAATGACACTACATAGACACTGGACTCGACTATTGACGGACACCGTTTGCAGCGTGTCTGTGATCGCATCATACAAACAGTCCTCTGTGTTTCTGAAAGAGAAACAACGTGCAGACCGGGGGTAACGCTGCCTTTCCTCTGCACCCCCGGGGCTGATGGGTAATCACTCCCAAATGAGTTTAAGGGAACAGAGACGAGGCATTTGAGTCCTGCAGGGTTTTCCCGTTAATATTAGTGTCTCGAAAACACATGTTGGCGACTGAAAGACATCCAGTGTTTGGTATTTTCCTGAAGCATCCTTCACCTACAGTGTCTCAACTGAAAGAGGACCACAAACACACACAAAATATAATACAATTTTGAGATTTGGGGATATTTATCTCCCATTCTTTCACTTTTTCTGACATTTTCAACACCAAACATGTCGTTAATGTCTCTGTTTAGTGAACTACAGCAATCTGAAAGCCTGTACATTATTTATATCACGCTTTATCAGTAGAAAAAGGCAGGAAATTACTTTTTTAATGCAGTATTTTCTGATTTATGGCGCAACACAAAGATATTTCGCTTTGTGCAAACCTTTGACTCTAATATGTCAACAACGTGAAACAATAATATGAACCTGGCTTTATCCAATGTTCACACGAGTTCTACATCCTGACACATCCTTCATCTACTGTCTCAACTGAAAGAGGACCAGAAACACACTAAAAATATAATAAAATGTGAAGACTTTGGGATATTTATCTCCCATTCTTTTACTTTTCGGGCATTTTACAGACCAGACATGTCGTTGATGTCACTGTTTACCAAACTACCACTTTTTCTAAAAATTGCATAAAATGATGCAATATATGTTAAATACATGATTTATACATGTAATTACTGGGGTTCCATTTCTTCTGATTACCTAATTTGGGCGTGCACATTTGCTGCACGCAAACCTACCTCTTTTGGATTTGGAAAGGTTGGCATGTATGTGTACCGGGTAATAAATCTACAAGTGGTAGTCCTCCCTGGAACTCTCTGGGTGCAAAGCCTAAGAGTAAATCATTTCCATGGGATTTGGGAGGACGGATAACAGGCAGAGCCCACGCGCTCGGAAATCTGTGATGCGACCGGCTGGCCTGCATTGTTATCACCCAGGAAGAGCAGCCTCTAACCCCTATTCCTAATAGGAAACAGCCGTGGACAGCTGCTAAAGGGAGAATTACAAACAATCCTCCTAAACCACCAAGTGTGCCAATCCAGAACAGATACGCTCCGCTGACCGAGAGCCGGAGATCTCTTTCTGATGACCTGGATAACCTGTCCTCTTCACACAGCAGGGTAAGGACCAATATCTACTCCAAAAGTAAAAGGCTAGAGGGAAAGCTAAAACTCTGATTGTGGGTGACTCTGCTGTAAGAGATGTAAAAGGTCTGTGTAATAAGAACAACACCAAAGTACTCTGTTTTCCCAAGGATGTGGTATCTGACTTGGCTAAGAAGATCCTGCATATTGGGGCTGAACATCCGACTGTGAAGAATGTGGTACTGCACATTGGAACAAATGATGTTGTGAAACAAGAGTCAGAAGTGCTGAAAGAAGACTTTAAATGTTTGTTGGAAACTGTCAGCTCTCTAAATGCAGAGGTGTTCATCAGTGGCCCTCTACCGCCAGTCAGAAGAGGAGTGGAGAGATTCAGCAGATTGTTTGCACTGAACACCTGGCTTTCAACTGTCTGTACTGACCATTCTGTCCATTTTATTGACAATTTTAACTTTTTCTGGGATCGCAGACATCTTTTCAAGGCAAATGGAGTTTGCCTGAACAAGTCAGGAGTGAAATTGTTGCCTGCGTCATCACTCTGTTCCCTCTGCCAAGGACAAGCGGCAAGAGGAATCAAAACAGGAGAAAGACACAACACATCGCGCAGAAAACACTGAAGAAGTATCACTGCACCCGCCTGAGGAATGTTCTGATTATGGGAGACCTATGACACAAATGGAGGAGTCTCCACTGCCCGTCACCCTCCCTGTCAACGCCTTTGAGGATACTCTTCATTCATCCCCCAGCTCTCTCTACTCTCCGCTCACCCTTTCACCCTCGCCCACCCCCCTGGAGTTCGACCACATGAAGGCGACACGCAGGATTGGCAGCATGTCCTTTACCCCCGCCCCTCAACGACGCCCACCAAAATCACCGAAGCAGAGATGCGCACCATCTCCCCCGGCTTACAGTGTAGCCCTCACCGTGGCCTCCTTTGAGAGGAGCAGGGTGGTGGGTCCTCCCTCCCCTTCAAAGCCTGATAGGGATGTGTGTTTACAAAACGCTGCAAACTGATATCTGCTGGGTCCAGGCTCAAGGGCGTATGGCACTCTCAACTCTTTCAAGGACATGCCGGGGCCCTCACTGCCTGTAGCTTTGCCGATATCTGTGTTGATAGGTAATAGATTAAGAGCGGTGAATCATCTTAGATACAGGAAGCGCTCAAACGTTTGTGTGAGTTTATCTAATTTAGCAGTGATTCCATGTCAGCCACAGCTTGTTACAAAAAACCTGACTGGTGGTGTGTTTAACAAACTTAAACTAGCTTTATTAAATGTCAGGTCTTTGGCAGGAAAAACATTTTTAATCAATGATTTTATCACTGAGCACAATCTCGATTTTATGTTTTTAACAGAAACTTGGATTGAACAAAATAACAGTGCAGCTGTTCTTATCGAATCAACCCCTCCCAACTTTAGTTTTATGAGTCAGGAAAGAATGCATAAGAAAGGGGGTGGAGTTGCTATTCTGTTCAATGATTCCCTTCAATGCAGGAAGACATCTTATGGGAACTTTGCTTCTTTTGAATATGTGGCCCTTCAGCTGAAATGCTCCTCTCGAGCTCTGTTCCTAAATATCTGTAGACCACCCAAATACTGTGCAAGCTTTTTTGATGATTTTACCGAACTGCTGTCTATAGTGTGTATTGACTTTGACCGTCTAGTCATTGTTGGTGATTTTAACATCCATGTTGACAACCCCCAGGACAGAGGGGCAAAAGAACTGTTTTGTGTTCTTGATAGCTATGGACTGACTCAGCATGTGACGGAGCCCACGCACAATAAGGGGCACACTCTGGACTTAATTATCTCAAAGGGTCTGAATATCTCTACGGTTGTGGTGACTGATGTTGCACTCTCTGACCATTCCTGTGTTTTCTTTGAGAGCTCTATTTCTGTTCACAAAAATGTTCAGAAAGAGGTAACCACAAAGCGATATTTAACTGAAAACGCTAGGGAAATGTTTACTCACAATTTTTCTTCCACACTTGCCCCTGCTAACATCTCAGTAAATGAGCTAGTAAATCATTTTAATTCAAAAATTAAAAATGTTATAGATGCCATTGCTCCAACTAAGGTAAAGGAAGTGTCTGTTAAGAAAATATCTCCATGGAGAAAGGCCATGACCGTGAGAACAGAAAAAAGAGAATGTCGAAAAGCTGAACGCAGGTGGCGAAAAACAAATCTCCAGGTTCACTTTGAAATCTATAAAGAGAGACTTGGCCTTTATAATTTGGAATTGAAAAACGCACGACAATCGTTCTTCTCTGACATCATTACTAAAAACAAAAACAACGCACGTGCCTTATTTGCTACCGTCGACAGACTAACTAACCCCCCAGTGTCAGTAGCCTCTGAATTCCTATCCACCAGGGCGTGCAATGATTTTGCCTCCTTCTTCACTGACAAAATTCAGAAAATCAGACAAGCTGTCAGTGCCTCTGCATCAGGAAGAGCAAATGTGTTGTCTCTGTGTCCACTTAACATCAATTCAAACACCATGACACAATTCCATCAGATTAATGATAAAAACCTAGAGGACATTATTCAACTTCTGAAATCCTCCTCCTGCTGCCTTGATATTATTCCAACAGGATTTTTCAAAGATGTTTTGCCTTGCATGGCCTCAGATCTACTTCATATAGTAAACAAATCTCTTCACACAGGTATTTTTCCACAGGCCCTGAAAACTGCAGTCATTAAACCGCTCTTAAAAAAGAATAATCTAGATGCTTCAGTAATGAACAATTACAGGCCCATATCAAACCTCCCATTTCTAGGTAAAATCATTGAAAAAGTTGTTTTTCAACAGTTGAGTAATTTCTTGCATTTAAATAACTGTTTGGATGTGTTCCAGTCAGGCTTTCGTCCAAACCACAGCACTGAGACTGCTCTTGTAAAGGTCTTTAATGACATCCACTTAAACACAGACAGTGGCAGAACTTCAGTGTTAGTATTATTAGATCTCAGTGCTGCGTTTGACACTGTTGACCACAACATATTACTAGACCGACTGGAAAACTGGGTGGGACTTTCGGAAACAGTTCTAAATTGGTTTGAATCCTACTTAAAGGACAGAAACAACTTTGTTTCTATAGGTAAATACACATCTGAGTTGACAAATATGACATGTGGGGTACCTCAAGGCTCCATCTTGGGGCCTCTTCTCTTTAACGTCTACATGCTACCACTGGCTCAGATAATGAAGAACAACAAAATAAGTTACCATAGCTATGCGGATGACACACAAATTTATGTAACAATTTCACCAGGAGACTATGCTCCTATTCAAACACTGAGTAAGTGCATTGAACAAATCAATGACTGGATGTGTCAGAACTTTCTCCAATTAAACAAAGATAAAACTGAGGTAATGGTTTTTGGAGCCAAGGCAGAACGTTTAAAAGTTAGCGCTGAGCTTCAGTCTGCAATGTTCAAAACAACAGATAAAGCCAGAAATCTAGGTGTAGTCATGGACTCTGACCTGAGTTTCAACAGTCATATTAAAACAGTTACTAAATCAGCCTACTATCACCTAAAGAATATATCTAGGGTTAAAAGACTAATGTCACAGCAGGATTTGGAAAAACTTGTCCATGCTTTTATCTTCAGTAGACTCGACTACTGTAATGGTGTCTTCACAGGTCTCACTAAAACATCTATTAGAAAGCTGCAGCTGATTCAGAACGCCGCTGCTCGAGTCCTCACTAACACTAAGAAAGTGGATCACATCACTCCTGTTCTGAAGTCTTGACACTGGCTTCCTGTGTGTCAAAGAATAGATTTCAAAATACTGCTGCTGGTTTATAAAGCACTGAATGGTTTAGGCCCAAAATACATTTCTGACCTCCTGCTAAATTATGAACCATCCAGATCTCTCAGGTCTTCAGGGACTGGTCAGCTTTCTGTCCCCAGAGTCAGAACTAGACATGGAGAGGCAGCGTTTAGTTATTATGCTCCAAATATCTGGAACAAACTCCCAGAAACCTGCAGGTCCGCTGCAACTCTGACTACTTTTAAATCCAGGCTGAAGACTTTTCTTTTTGTCGCTGCTTTTAATTGAACTATTCACATCTTAGACTGCACTGTAACTTTTATTCATGTTTTTTTTTTTCTTTTAATGTTTATTTTATTTGCTTTTCTTTTTAATGACTGATTTTAAATGCCATTTTCTTAAATGTCTTTCATTTTTTGTAAAGCACTTTGAATTGCCTTGTGTTGAAAAGTGCTATATAAATAAACTTGCCTTGCCTTGCCTTGCCTTGCCTTGCCTTAGGCATGAAGCCGGGTTAGGGCGTAACACAGCTGAACTGCATCTCCTTGGATCTGGAGAGCTGACGGAGCCACAGAGAGAGCAGACAAATCACTCACCCTTTTCTCTGATAGAGCCAACAGCAGTACTACTTTGGCTGAACACAGTTTAAGGGGAACCTGATCAGGTTCAAATGGGGCTTTGCTTTAGTGCACAAAGCCAAATCCCACTGAGGCGCCAGTGTGCGTGACACAGGTCTGAGTCTCCATACTTCTCGCATACAACGGCTGCTGCGTTCTGCGAGCCCCTCTGTTAAATTCGCCGGGAGTATACATTGCTCTGATGGAGAGCAACGTGTGTGCGTGCCCAGAACAGCAGCCGTCCTGGCTGCGTTTAGAAGCTGCGCAGATCGTACTCCTCCCTGGCGATTGAGGTAGGCTGCTTCCATAGCCGTGGCTTCTCTGTGATGTGCCGTAATGGTCGTCATGGTGACGAGCCACGCCATCGCCGCCGCTGCCCGTGAGGCAAAAGGGCTGCGAGGGAGTTTCCACACACTGCATTTCACTCCGTCTCTCATCATGAGGCGCGTACACGCCCAGAGGATGAGAGGTGTGTGTATGCTGTCCACACGAGGCGTTATAACGGTGCTCGTGGATTTATTATGACCGTGTGTAGGAGGCATATCTGGGACAGAGGAATGCCGCGAGCTCTGCAGTCTATAAACCAATAGGTTAAAACAGCAGGCTTCTGCCGCGAATGAACCACCTCTGGAGTGTCCCCCTGTTGGAAGAGACCCAGGGGAATCCCCACGTGACCAGCTGACGCCAACGCTGAGCAGCTGCGTCACGGAGAGGGCTGTGTGGGTTGTGACACGTCGGAGGGGAGCTGTCAGTTTCTCCACTCGCTGCCGCGAGAGCCGCGCTCTGCTGCTGGCTGAGTTTAATTCCACTCCAGATAAACGTTTGTCTGAGAGGGAAGAGGACAGCTCTTCTTCCAATTTATTATGAAACCCAGGCTTTGACAGCTGCGATACGAGATGTACCGTCTGTAAAGCGACTTCCTCCCTGGAGCGAGCCAGCAAATAGCAGGTCGTCCAGAGGAAACCACACTCTCATCCCTCCTCTGTGTAGCGGCTCCAGCCTTCTCTACACAAAAAATGGGAGGAGCCAGGAAATATCCGAACGGCAGACGATTGTCTGGTCTGATATTCCCTGAAATGAGAGGCGAACTGCAGGGTGTACCCTCTGCTGATCAGCCTGCTCATCCCTCTGTCCATCAAGCACACGCGCTGCCACTCTGAGAAACACTCTGAGAGCGGGCGCACATGCTCGAGATGTGTTGTGGTCGTCATGACGACGAGCCACGCCAGAGCCCTCGCCGTCGCCGCCCGTGAGGCAATCCAAGGTGGGCCTAGAGCGAAAGGGCTGTGAGGAGGCCTCCACACGCTGCATTTCACTCCGACTCTCATCATGAGGCGCGTACACGCTCAGAGGATGAGTGGAGGTGTGTGCAGTGACATCCACATGAGGCGTTACCACGGCGCTCATGGGTTTATTGTGACCGTGTGTAGGTGGCGTATCTCGGACAGATGAATGCCGCGAGGTCTGTGGTTTAATAACCGAAAAGTTATAACCACCAGGCCTCTGCAGCGAACCCTGCTGCCTACTAATCAACAGATTGGAGGCAGCTGGCCCTGATTTTCCCCCTGTTGGGGAACCCTTGAAATAGCCTCTTTCAACAGGAGTTCCCGTAGCTCTGCTTGGAGCGCAAGACACTGTTCTCGGGAGAACAGGAGTGTTTCCTGTATCCCGTTGAACTGTGGGGGGGGGAGAGGCGAACTGCAGGGTGTACCCTCTGCTGATCAGCCTGCTCATCCCTCTGTCCACCCGGCACACGCGCTGCCACTCCGAGAAACACTCTGAGAGCGGGCGCACATGCTCGAGATGTGTTGTGGTCGTCATGACGACGTGCCACGCCAGAGCCCTCGTCGCCGCTGCCCGTGAGGCAACCCAAGGTGGGCCTAGAGCGAAAGGGCTGTGAGGAGGCCTCCACACGCTGCATTTCACTCTGCCTCTCATCATGAGGCGCGTACACGCTCAGAGGATGGGTGGAGGTGTGTGCAGTGACATCCACATGAGGCGTTACCACGGCGCTCATGGGCTTATTGTGACCGTGTGTAGGTGGCATATCTCGGACAGAGGAATGCTGCGAGGTCTGTGGTTTAATAACCGAAAAGTCATAACCACCAGGCCTCTGCAGCGAACCCTGCTGCCTACTAATCAACAGATTGGAGGCAGCTGGCGTAGTTACCGCGCTCTGCAGCTTATTAATCGATAGATTAAGGCAGGCTTTTGTAACGAACCCTGCTGGCTATTAACCGATAGGTCATAGGCAGCTGGTTCACCCAGAGTGGGGGATATGTGAAACACATTTGAAACTGATGATTCAGACAACATGTTGGGAAATAAGCTTCTTTTATTTTCCTCACACTCCCTCCCGTCAAGGCCGGCTCTGTTTCCTCGGCGGCTCTCGTGGAGCAGACGACGAACGGGAGTACCTCACTCCCTTTTGACCCCCCCTCGCTGCTGGTGGGGTGGCGGAGGCGCGGGATGGTGCCCCTGCCGCCGCCGACGGACGAGTCTGACGCCTCGGCTGCGGTTGCTGTGAGCGTCTCTCTGCCTGTCGCTGCAGCCGGGTTGGCCGCTGCTGCTGCTGCCGCTGGTGCCGCTGAGGCTTCGCCGCAGGCTGGAGCCAGCCGACGTGCTGGCGGATATCATCTGCCTGCTCCGCTGCCGCTTTCATGGACTCGACCATGGCTAGAAACTGGGGTCCGAACAGCCCGTCCGGGCTGATCGGAGCGTCCAGCAAGACCTTCCTGGCTGGCTCTGTAACAGCCGCTTGTTGCAGCCAGAGGTGGCGCTGGATCTGCGTCATCCATGCTGCGATCCTCGCCTGGGAGACAGCCACGGCTGCGCACAGCGTGAGTGCCGTGCTGGCCGCCTTGCCGATCTCCTCCGCCTCCTCTGGTGCCACGGTGGTGGACCGCTCCACCAGCGTAACCACCGAATTGGCCAGCAACGCGATGTTGTTTGCCGCTGCCGACGCCTGAAACGCACATTGGTGCGCCCGGTCAGCCTGGCGGGCGACATACTGGTCCTTGGGGGAGGCCAACATAGGGCGCCGTCCGGCGATCAAGTTGGCCTGCCTAACCCCAAAGAACGCCGTCAAGCTCGGCTCCAGAGCGGGGGTGTTTGGAAAACCCTCCTCTGTGAATCCCTCCACCCTAGTGAAGGGAACAAAGGAGGCCACCGGAGCCCTCAGGGTCCTCGGGTGCCCCCTCCTGGTACCTCCTAATGGCGGGGAAGCGCGGCCAGATCGGGTCACTCCTGCCCGTCTGAACCCGGGAAAACACTCCGGCCATGTCGTCCAGAGCCACCCTCTCCCGTCCTGGGGGAACGGGGAGACCTTTGCATGCTGCTGCTTTGCCGATGATCTCCGGCAGCTCCAGCATAATGCCACCCAACGCCGGTAGCGCCGTGGCCACGGAGAAGGGGACCGCGTGCTCGGCCGCCACCTCTGACTCTCGCTCCGACCCCGTCTCCCCCATCCGGGGAAGAGGGGGAAGGGGAGAGCCGCATGGCGAGCCATGGAGGGAGACGGGGTAGGAGTCGTCCGACTCCCGCCCCTCACTCACCTCCAGAAACAGGCTGCCACCCCTGTTCTGGATGGGCCAGTCGTCCTCCTCACCCGCAGCAGCTAGGGCGTCCGCCCTTCGCTTCCTGTCGGATGCTGGGAGACGAACACAATGTGAACATGCGACCTGCTGGCTGAGAGCCGCGTCCGCGTGCTCTGGCCCCAGGCAGGATTCGCATATTGGATGCAAATCGTAGCTCATGATGTATCCCGTTTTGCACGAGGGACACTCGCGGACACTATCATTGCTCATGATTTGCTTTTCTTGTGCTTCAGTTACTGCCGGTTGCTGAAGAAAAGAGGGAGCAGATTGCCGGGCTCCCTTCCTATTTATACCGGAAGGAGGCCCGAGGGTGGGGCCCACCTGGCGGGTGGGCGTGGACTACAAGTGTTTCAGTGCTGCGCGGGGGCGCAGAGGGATAACCCAATAGCGATAGCCTTAGAGGGCGAAGCCATATACGAAATAGAAGCAAGAATTCCATTTAACCGAAGTGAGAAGGGCCCTATGTGTTTGTTTCTACTGTGTGTGTCTCTCTCTCCCCCCACCTGCCTGCTGGTCTGCTCTACACGGCTGGGAGCAATCTCCAATCAACCACACCTGCAACCTGCTCATCAGCCACACTATGAAAGCCTGCAGCCTGCACTCATTCCCTGCCAGATTGTTGCCGTGAACGGTTTGTTGCGTGCCGCTCTAGCTTTTTGCCAGCATATTCTTTGACAACTTTGCCTGCTTTTGCCTCACACTCATTTTTGTGTCTCTCCCAGGAGGAATCCAAGGCCTTCCACACTCCCAAGACCAGCCAGGCCTCTCTACCCACCCTGGAACAACTGTTTCCCACTGCTGCCATAACCAACCTCCACTCCCAACTCCCCTTTTCTAATAAACAAATGTTACTTTCACCAGCTGATTCCGAGTCATCCTTGTACATGTGTTAATAGTCAAATTCCAATAGTTAAGTACACTATCAAAATCATCCTAATGACCACAGTGGTCAGTCCAGTTACCCAGGAATTTTGAGTTGAACAATTACAGGAATATTATGTCTTTATGTTCGAATAATGTAAACATATTTTTGTAAATTGTTACCACAGAACATTTGCATAATGTTTTAAACATAAAGCATGTTATCCTTCTCTAAAATAATAACATTCTGGCAACATAAACAAATCTAACTTGCAGCTGAAAACATTTTAAGAACAGTAGGGCATAATGTTCTAACAATGTTATCAAAAACATTTTAAGAATGTTTTTAGAGAACGTTATCCTAGCTTTCAGAAGAACATTCTGGGAACCAAAATAAAACCTTCTGCTGAAAACGTTTTAATTATAGTAGGGCATAATGTTCTAACAATGTTATCAAAAACATTTGAAGAAGGTTATCACCAAACATTTTAAGAATGTTTTTAGAGAACGTTATCCTACCTTTCAGAAGAACGTTCTGGGAACCAAACAAAAACTTCCCGCTGAAAACGTTTTAAGAATAGGAGGGCATAATGTTCTAGCACTGTTATCACCAAACATTTTAAGAATGTTTTTAGAGAACGTTATCCTACCTTTCAGAAGAACGTTCTGGGAACCAAACAAAAACTTCCCGCTGAAAACGTTTTAAGAATAGGAGGGCATAATGTTCTAGCACTGTTATCACCAAACATTTTAAGAATGTTTTTAGAGAACGTTATCCTACCTTTCAGAAGAACGTTCTGGGAACCAAACAAAAACTTCCCGCTGAAAACCTTCCTAGAACAATGACTGTAACATTCTCCGAATGTTTTTAGAAACAAACATTTCTAGCTGGGTACCCACGACCGATGTTCTGGACCGTATCCTTTCCAGTCTACAAGGAACTGTCGGCCGCGTCCTCTCTTCCTGACTGCTAGCAGTTTTTTGACGTCGTAGATCAGACCGCCGTCTAACATCCGGGGGGGAGGAGGGGGCTTGGATGGAGGAAGCAAACGACTCTCCCGAACCGGTTTGACTTTGGCAACATGAAAGGTCGGATGGACTCTCAGGGACCTGGGCAGGCGCAGGCGAACAGCCACCGGGTTAATAACCTTAGTTATGGGAAACGGACCCACACACCTCGGAGCCAGCTTCCTGGAGGCCACACATAGGGGTAGATCTCTTGTAGATAGCCAAACCTTCTGCCCGGGTCTGTAGGTAGGTGCCGGACGACGATGTCGATCTGCTGCCCTCTTCATGCGAGCAGCACTCTTCAGGAGAACCTGGCGAGCTCCTGCCCAGACTCTGCGACACCGCCTCACCAGGGCATGTGCTGACGGTACAGTCACTTCCTTCTCTACTTCTGGAAAAAGAGGAGGTTGGTAACCATAGGCGCAGTGAAAAGGGGAGAGACCCGTGGCAGATGTAGGTTGGGTGTTGTGGGCATACTCCACCCATATCAGCTGCTTGCTCCAAGTTGTGGGATTCTGAGACAGCAGACACCGTAAACACGTCTCCAGTTCCTGGTTGATCCTCTCTGATTGACCATTAGCCTGTGGGTGGTAACCAGATGTGAGGCTGGGAGTGGCTCCTATCAGGCTGCAGAATTCCTTCCAAAACTGGGAAACGAACTGCGGCCCACGGTCTGACACCACATCTCGAGGAAATCCATGCAGTCTGAAAACATGAGACAAGAGCGCTTCTGCTGTCTCTTTAGCAGAGGGCGATTTGGGCATGGGGATAAAGTGAGTCATTTTAGTAAATCTGTCCACAACAGTGCAGATGGTGGTGTTACCTGCAGAGGGCGGCAGTCCAGTGACAAAATCCAGCAAGATGTCAGACCATGAGCGGCTTGGAATGGACAAAGGTTGCAGTAGACCCATAGGAGACTGGGTAGAGGTCTTATTCCGAGCACAGGTAGTGCAGGCTGCCACATACTCAGTAACCTCCTTCTCCATTTTAGGCCACCAAAACCTTTGCTTTATCATGTACATAGTTCGTTTGATACCTGGATGACATGTTAATACAGATGTGTGAGCCCAGTGAATCACGTGAGAGCGGACAGATGGGGGAACGAAGAGGCGGTTAGGGGGACCACCGCTGGGTACAGTTTTTCCCTCTAAAGCTCGATTTACCTTAGCCTCAATTGGCCATGTCACCCCTCCTATCACCTGAGCGGGCAGTAAAATGGATTCGGTCTCCTTGGAAAGAGCCTCTGGGTCAAAGAGCCTGGATAACGCGTCTGGTTTGGCATTCTGTGAGCCAGGACGGTAGGAGAGAGTGAAGTTAAACCTATTGAAGAATAAGGTCCATCGTGCCTGTCTGGAGTTTAACCTCATAGCCTTGTGTATGTACTCCACATTTTTGTGGTCTGTCCACACAATAAATGGCTGTTTTCCCCCTTCTAGCCAGTGCCTCCACTCATCCAGTGCTACCTTCACGGCTAATAACTCTCTATTGCCTACATCATAGTTTCTTTCAGCCGCAGTCAACTTACGTGAAAGGTAGGCACATGGATGGAGCTTACTGTCTTTCTCTGCCCTCTGTGAGAGGACCGCCCCGATGCCCTCGTTGGAGGCATCCACCTCCACCGTGAACTGCCGTTGAGGATCCGGGATGGTAAGTATTGGAGCTGTTGTGAACACTTTTTTTTACTTCTGGAAAGCTTGGTCTGCCTGTGGGGTCCACACAAACTTAACAGAAGGAGAGGTGAGTACATGCATAGGTGCGGCAATAGCACTAAATTCCTAACAAACTTCCTGTAGAAGTTAGCAAATCCAAGGAACTGTTGGACTTTTTTCCTGGAAGAGGGTGTGGGCCAATCAGTCACAGCGCTCACTTTAGCAGGATCCATCATTATCTGGTCAGGACCCAGGATGAAACACAGAAGTGAAGTGGAACTGACGTGGAACTCACATTTTTCAGCCTTAACATAAAGTTGATTGTCCAACAACTTTCTTAATACTTGGCGAACATGCGGAACGTGTGAATCTTCATCACGGGAAAAAATCAAAATATCATCAAGATAGACAAAAACAAAATGATTCAAAAACTCCCTCAACACATCATTTATGAGAGCCTGAAAAACGGCAGGTGCGTTTGTTAGACCAAAAGGCATTACCAGATATTCATAATGTCCGCTTGGAGTGTTAAAACCAGTCTTCCACTCGTCCCCCTCCCGTATCCTTACCAAGTGGTAAGCGTTACGTAGGTCAAGTTTTGAAAAAACTCTAGCACCTTTCAAAAGTTCAAACGCTGAGGTCATAAGCGGGAGGGGGTGTTCTTGATGGTTATGTCGTTTAGGGGGCTGTAGTCGAAGCAGGGTCTCAGGGATCCATCCTTCTTCTCGACGAGTAAAAAACCAGCTCCGGCGGGAGATGACGAGGGACGGATGAGGCCCGTTTTGAGAGAGCCGTCTATGTACTCCCTCATAGACTCTCTCTCTGGAGCTGAGAGAGAGTACAGTCTTCCTTTTGGCAAGGGGGACCCAGGCAGGAGATCGATGGCGCAGTCATAGGTGCGGTGAGGAGGAAGGGATGTCGCTTTAGTCTTATTGAACACCTCCTTGAGATCTCGGTAGCTGCTGGGCACGTTCGAAAGGTCGGGGAAGTCTGAGTCTTGGTTATTTTCATCTTCCCTGTCAGTGTCTATAATGGGCTCTCTAACAGTTTCAGTAGTTTTACCCCTGAAACACGAATGAGTGCAGTCGCTTCCCCACCCCAAAACTTTACCAGTCCGCCAATCAATGTGAGGGTTATGTTTACACATCCAGGGATAGCCCAGAATTACTGCATGCTGTGCAGAATCAAACAGATGAAAAGTCATATGCTCCGTGTGTTCATGATCAATAGTTATTTTAAGAGGCATGGTTCTATGAGTCACTTTGCACATGAGAGTACCATCAAGAGCGCTAGCCTCAAGTGTCTGAGTCAATGGCACAGAGGCAATTTTCAAACGTTTAGCTAACCCCCAGTCCATGAGATTAGCGTCAGCCCCTGAATCTACAAGTACTTTCAAACCTATGCTGTGCTCATTATTACTAACCTCAACTTGGGTCATGGAACGTGAAGGGAAATCTGCGGTTGTCAGTCGGCTCACCAGCACCCTCCGTTTTACTGGTGAGCCCCGTCTTTTAACGGGCAGGCTCCCAGGAAATGTCCCTGCTTCCCACAGTAGAAACATAAATGCTCCCGGAGACGCCGCCGCTTCTCCTCGGGAGACAGCCTGGCCCTTCCGAGCTGCATGGGTTCCTCTTCTGTGTTCCACGAAGCAGGTTTCACGGTAGAGGAGGGATAGTGGGTATGAAATCCGGGTCGTAGTGGAGATCGTGCAGGAGGTGAGCTTCCTCGTTTAGTTAGCAGAGGTGACGCTTTCCTGGCTTTCTCCCTCCGTCGCTCTTGCAGCCGAGTGTCTGTGCGTATAGCCAAGGCGATCATACTGTCCAAATCCGGTGGAAGATCAAGAGGAACAAGAAGATCCCGCACACAGTCACTGAGTCCGCTGAAAAACATGTCATATAGTGCGTCTTCATTCCAACCACTGTCCGTGGCCAAAGTACGAAAATCAATGGCGTAGTCAGACACACTCTGATTCTGCTGGGAGATCTGTGTCAGGGCTCTGGCAGCTTCTCTCCCCGGTGTGGTTCGGTCAAAGATTTTTTTTATAGTCTCAGTGAATAGTTGTAGTGAATTACACACCGGAGACTTCCGTGCCCACTCCGCCGTAGCCCAGGCTTCCGCTCTTCCCGTGAGGTGGGACACAATGAATGCCACCTTGGCTGGATCGCTGGGGAAAGCAGCAGGCTGGTAGGTAAAATGCAGGTCGCACTGCGTTAGGAAAGGACTGCAATTACCAGACTCGCCCGAAAACTTCGCAGGAGGAGCAAGATGAATCATGGAAGCTGGCATGGAAACAACAGCTGTAGGCTCTGGGGCTGGGGCAGCCACATCGGAAGGAGCGGCGGGCACACTATCCAAACGTGTGAGTACATTCTGGAGCTGTTCAGCCAGGTGATTGATTTGCGTCGTAACCGCGCCACGAAACTCACTCTGGCTGTTAGTCAGGGTCATTACTCCCTGGTTTATGTCCTTCATGTCCTCCTCCTGCTGCCACAGACGTTGAGCCTGAGAGCAAAGCGCTGCTCTCAGGGTTTGAGAGTCGACTGAGTCCATTTGTTGGCCAGATCGTAATGTTACGACTGGAGCACACAAAAACGGATAGGACCCAAATGCACGACTCCAGACAAAAGATGATTAAAAAAAAGGTTTTTACTGTGGTGATAAGCAAGGTAATCCATTCACAAGGTTCAAAACGATCTGGCACTGAGCACCAGTGTTGGGCAAGTTACTTCCAAAATGTAATATATTACATATTACTTATTACTCTCTTTTGAAAGTAATAAGTTACATTACAATATTACTGTCTCTGAAATGTAATGAGTTACACTACTTTAGTTACTTTTGAGTTACTTTCACCAAAATAACATCTAAAGAATGGCTAGTTATTTGAAATGCTAAAATGTAGTTTAGTGCAGCTCATTATACATCCAGTGAAGGGCAATGTGGTATAGCATAACAACTGTGTAGGCCATTAAGGCTACTAACAACTTGTATTACACGGCTTAGTTGAATACTCGTTTCTGATTGTAAATTCTTAACATGTGACACGTTGTTAATACAGTACAGACCACTGTCAATGACTATGATGAAGGTTGCTAAGGAAAGAAAGAGAAAGGAAAAGAGGTTAAAAGACGGAGCGCTGGACGTCAGATAAATCACCAGAAGAAGGCAGACAGGAAGTAAACACTAACAGGACACGGAATGGGCTCTGTAGTTTGTTTAGTATATGGCCATGTACAGACCCGGTTCCAGAACAAAATGACTCGGGGTGCCTCTGAGGTTACAGGGGGCGCAGCAGTAGTAGGTTTACATGAGCAATAGTGGCCGGCAACAGCAATGAGAAATAGCATTGATGGTCCCAATGAACAGATTATGGCATTTGTTATGTTTTGAAACCAAGCAAGTGAGAACATTTCAAGTGAGTTAAAAGTGCAATCCTGAAATATCTCATATAGTCCAAAGTGGACTGTGGCAAAGAAAAGCACAACAGCTTCAAAACTGTACTGATAAAACAAATGAGAACATATTGTAAATCAAGGCAAATATTATTTGAACCAGCTCATGGTTTGAAATGGCAAACATTGAAAAGCTAAAGTATTATTAAAACCATGTACTACATCATCACCTTGGTCCCATCATATACTCTGGGAAGAGAATATTTACTGTGCTTGAAAACTGGATCACATCTTCATGTGAGGTTGACTTTGTGACCTGGAGAACATTTCAGCTACAACATCAGCTCGTTGATAAGCTTGGGATATGAGATCTTTCTGTAGCCATTCGTGGTGAAGGCATCTGTGCTATTGTGTGCATTATGTTTGACCCAACATTTCTACAGGCATGGCAGAATATGGATCTATTTTCACATGAATATTCTAGCCCTTGTCTATTTTTATACCACGAGCTGCAACATGACCGCCTAACCCCACTGTACAGGCGGGTACTTGTTTAGATATTCCTGGGCAGGCTCTGTTTTGCCGTGGTATCCTGGCACCTGCGGGCCGCAGAGGGGCGGCGTAGTTTCGGGAGACGAAGACTGCTGCTCCGGGGGCAAGGGCGGCGAGTCAGGCGGGAGTAAGCTAGTGTCCACAGCGGAGGGTAACGTGATGTCCCCATCTGACCCGTTGCTACTGTCTGCAGTAGATGCAGTGTTGCTGGCGTTTAGTGATGGTTGCTTTAACCATTTCCGTATAAATGATTATCCACAGATGTGTGTCACTGCTGTGGAAGCACTTTGGAAATGATGCACGCGCAGCGGAGCAGGTCACGCGCACCTGACACAATTTGTTGTTTGTATTTTTCGCGCCGTTCTCTTTTTTGAATAGAGGGTGCGTAACATTCAACTGCCCCGAAGATCCCGACGCGAAGCCTGAAGGGTAAACACACCAGGTTTACTAATCTACCCGCACAATGTGTCTGGTGTCGGAATGTCTCTATGTTAGTACATTCTTAAAAAACAAAACACCATTTAATTTCGGGTTGAAATGTGTTGTAACTGCGTTACTGTGCATTGTGGGTAATATATTACCCACATTTCATTAGTAATGCGTTACATTACTTCGTTACAGCAAAAAGTAATATATTACTGTAACTCCGTTACTTTTGTAACGCGTTACACCCAACACTGCTGAGCACAGGGAATACACAGAATATATACCCAAACAAGGGACTCTACAGGTGCAAACAATAAGGGCAGAGCAGGTAATCAGATCAGTGAGCATAGTGACAAGGTAGGAGTCGAACTACCTGAAAAGAGAAAGGAAATGACAAAGTAAAACAGGAAATGGCAGACAACAAAAAGGGTTAGCAGACGCGGACTTGACAATATAAACTAAACAGAGAAATAATATGAACAGATCTGCCGAGACACAACAATGGTCAAATGGAGACCACATTGACTACAAAGTCTTTGAAGATCTGGAAAGATTCACCAGAAACCAAACTAGTTTTTTATTGACCAAATAAACAGCAATGTTCAGATCAATTAGTTATTCATGTTTTAAATAAAGGTGAATGTATTATTGTATTAATATCACTCTATAACCATAATACGTTACATAGTCTGTTAATTTTGGCTGTCTTTTCAAACTAAAATGGTCCTGACGTCCTCTACAGTGGACATACTGTAACATTTAAAAATCAAATTAAATTAAAAAAGTCTAAATTGCAAGATGTTTTTTTAACCCTAAATAGGTAGGAAATCTCAAAAAAAGGAAATTGGAAGACACTTTTTTTAATATAATAACATAGTAAGGAACATTTTAGATGTGAATGTCAGTCATATTAAACAAGAATAAACTGAGCAAAGTCCATATACCACATAATAAAACACAGCATCATTTTTTCTGAGTTACTGGTTTCTCTTTTTTCAGCGATGTGACATCCTCCAAAATGCTACTCCTCTGCAGAAAATCACAGCCTACAACCAGACACAAGTGACCAAGAGGAAAGTGACAGAGTTGGTGACTGCTCTCTCAACGTCGATGGACAGAAAGTTCCACAGAATGGAATACAACACTGTCCTCTCAGAATCTACAGTACTCGATCCAACGTTCAAAAGGCTGGCCTTTAATGATAACTGCGCTGTTGATGAGGCTCTTCAGAGAGTAGCAGCAGCAGCAGCTCGTTGCGACCTCAGCAGCCAGCCAGCTCAACCATCAGGAGGCCAAGAGGGAGAAGAGGGAGCAAGGGCACCAGAAGTGGAGCCACACATGTCTGCTGTTTGGAGGCTCTTTGATGCAAGAGCAACAGAAGACATTGCAAGAAGGAATCCCTCAGCAGATGCTATGCTGGAAGTAAGGTCCTATCTGGAGGAGCCTCTTATCTAGTGCTGCGTACCGGTACGCCGAACCGGTACTGGACTTGTAAAAAGTTTCGGTTCAAGTCCGGTTAAAACCGAAACGTCGGGAACCGGTACTTGGACTCGCAAAAAAACTAGCACTTACGTATATTCTCCTTTTTGTTCTAAACCATCTAAAACCTCCCTGAAGGCAGGAGAGACTGAAAAGAGTCAACCGTCAGCCCAGGTCAGCAGGTAGAAGAGATCAATTCTTGGCTTGCTCTTCCTGTTGTCATCAGAGGTCTTCTCCTATTGGCCGGCGTCGTCGGGGGGCTGGTCCAATGCAATTCCTGCCTTTTTCTGTTGCTAAATTACATCATTCTGGTGTCTGTGGTTATTTAAACATTCCCTGATAAACGTTATTCAGCGTCAATAAATGAGTGCTAATCCCAGTGTGCTCAGTGTACAACATCACATGTCATTTCACCTTTGATTCACGGTTTGAAAACGTAGCATTTCACCACATGCTAATGCTAACCGGAAGTGAAGAATTTTCAGAATATAAGTATTAAGTTAATAGTGTGAACTTCCGTTTTTTCAGAATAAAACTGATTTAAATTAAATAGTGTATTTAATTCAAATTACGCCATATCAACATTGATTTTAATTTCTAACAGTATGTATGTACATCACTATGTATGTAGTATACTGTATAATGTACACATGTAGAGTTGTAGAAAAGACATGGTGTACAGACAGTACAGTACACTCTGACTGTACAGTCACTACAGTGTATACTGTATAGTAGGTGTGTAACAGTGTAATGCGTATAGTCTACTCTACACTCTACCTTTCAGAAAAGTTGTAGGGATTTAGGCTCAGTCAGCTCAGGGACTGTTTGGTTACTTTAGTTTGGTAAATGAAATAAATGTTTGAACTTTGTAGTAGTTCACTGTAGTTGCTGTCATAAGTCATTTGTAGACTAAGTGGCAAAAGGAGTTTTTTTTACATTTGTACTTTGTAGAGAAATGTAGACACAAGTTGGAAGGGAGCACAATAAACCTGACGAGTTTGAATTTGAGTTGATTATGAGTTTATTTTCAATTGATAATTAGCTCACAATAAGTTCACTTTAGTTACTCACACAACTTGACACAAGCCATGGGTTCAGGTCCGGACTTATAAGTCCGGACCTGAACCTGAACCTCTGGACTTGAGTCCGGACTTGAACCTGAATGTGAGTCCAGGCACGCAGCACTACTCTTATCCCAAGAACCGCTGACCCGCTGAGCTGGTGGGAGTCCAAGGCTTCAGTGTACCCACGACTTGTGAAGGGCATGGCACGGCGACTGTGCATTGTAGCAACATCAGTCCCCTCAGAAAGGATCTTTTCTAAAACAGGGCAGATAATAACAGAGAGAAGACAACGGATCAACCCCTCTAAGCTGAGGCACTTGGTCTTCCTCAATGCCAATCTGCCCTGAAAAGAAAAAGTTACAGTTTGATAGTTGACGGTGGTAATTTTCTTAGAGACTGTTTGATACTGTTTTGCACATTACAATACATTTATTTGTATTATGTTTTTTTTATGATAGAGACTGTTATTTGCTGCTGTTTTGAGCATTGCAATATTTTTATTTTCATTATGTTATTTATGATTTTAATTTTTAAGGATTTTACGTCAGCTGTTGCTGTATTTTGTTCTATAGTTTATACTGAAATAGAGCCCTGCTGTTTTGTTAGGGCTTTTTGTTTAAATAAAAATGTCAAATATACAAAAATACAGTAGCTGTCCATTTTTTAAATGTCTATGCTTACGTTTTTATAGGTGTTGCTATCTGCTTTGTGTAGCGTGGTTCTACAAGCAAGTCAGTTCATTCATGGGGTGGTATCAGAGAGTTACACGGGTCTGTAAATGCAATGAAAACAATTGGCCACAGCAAATCATTTATATTACAATTTTAATTTTTACTTTTGAATACTTCAGTACAAAGGATGTATTGAATAATGTAAGTGATATATGTGTACACATAAATAATTAGTCAAAATAGGGCTACATTTAATTGAATTATAAAAGGTATATGTGGTCAAATAGAAGAGCCGTTTGGGAGCCGAAAGAGCCGGCTCTTCTTGTTGAGCCGAGCCAAATGAGCCGGCTCACTCAAAAGAGCCGGAATTCCCATCACTAGTGGCTAGCAGCAGACGTTCAATTTAAAGCAGAATCAGCCTGTTTGCAAGAGGGATTGCAAAAGAGGGGTGAGTCAATATCACCATACGGTGCATTTGAGAGTTCCCCATTTCCAAAAAAAAAAGCTGAGATTTTCCATTGAACTTCATATTCATTGTATTAAGTATACGTTATGCTGTTAGAAATGGATGTTGGTCAAGCTCCCACACTTTTTATAAATTAACTGCAAGTACATGCAACAGCAACATGTATCCACCCTGTCATGGACAAAATTCAAAGAGTAAATACATTGTAATTACATAGTGATTATAACATGTACATTTTCAGAAAGCTATAGTCCCTTTCTCAACAATATATTTCAGTTAATGGAAAATATATTATATTGTATTTGGATAATAATTAAATGATGGCAAACTATTTGTACCATGTCCACCCTGTCATGGAAGGCTTGCTGACAGGGTGGGCATGGTACAAATAGTTAGCCATCATTTCATTATTATCCAAATACAATACAATATATTTTTCCAATATAGCATAGGTCCACTTTAAGCAGATCCAATGTTCAGTTTTTAAATGAAGACAGTTGTAATGATCAACTATCTAAAATAGTTGTGTTAATTAAACGCACAAGGGATTCTTGAATGAAATAATATTATAAAAGGTAAACAGAACTGATAAACGGACAATCTGCTCCTTCCACAAAATAGTCCCCACGGAAGTGTATTTACTACAGTCTATATCAGGGATGGGCAAATGGCGGCCCGGGGGCCGCATGCGGCCGTCACCTCCTCTTTTTGCGGCCCTCAGATTAATTTATAAACAACGTAATTAATTTAAAAAAAAAGTACTTGTAGTACTGATACCGTCCATTAGACTCCTAGTTACGTCGCGAGCTGCGTACATGATTTCAAATACCGCAAAATAATCTGTGACGCGTTTGTGTGTATCGTGTTTGTTTCCCGGGGAAACCCTCACAAGAAACACCGGCTGTTGTTATGCCTGCTGTGACGTCAAGTTGCCTCTTGTAATTATGCCTTTACAAGCTTAAAAGTTGTATTTATCATCTGAATTTGGCGAAACAAGTTTAATATTCTAAAAACCAAGACTTTGTTTATTTGAAATCAGATGAAAACAAACTGTCACGGACCCTGCCGTGTTATCTATGATTACTACGCTTTTCATTCATAATTTCAGCGGGAGGGAGGGGGAGCAGCTCTGAGGAACAGCAGAGTGCGGGCTGACAGGTGTCTGTGTTGACATTCCCCTTATTGTGGAATAAGGGGAATGCAGAGACTGGCGACAAGTGACTTAGGTTCAAGTTAGACAACTAATGTCTGGGTTAGTGTTCATGACTTCATGTTTATGTCATCTTAATGGTTAATCTCAATACACACACATTTCCCGTGTTTTCCAATAGTTTAAAATAGTTTCACTAGCAGGAACCACGCCACAACAGTGTGATGTTTGTAAGTGTATTGAAGTAACATGTGAATGATATGAGGGGGGTGAAGGGATGATCTGGGAGGACGAGCTGTGGTCCGTGCAGTGGGAGACTCAGAGTGGGGGTTCCGTCTCCGGCATGATCTGCGTGGGCTGATTACGGGCCCCCAGTCAATACCTGGATGTTAGTATATACAGTATATAAATATGCACAGTTTAAATATAAATGTTGACGGGCAGAAGATGTTGGGATGAAGGGATGGAGGGATGAGGGATGTTGGGATGAAGGGATGTAGGGATGAGGGATGTTGGGATGAGTGATGTTGGGATGTAGGGATGTAGGGATGGGGGATGAGGGATGAGGGATGGAGGGATTGTTGCGGCAGAAGATGGTTTTTACAACCCACCTCTGCGCAGCGTGTCGTTTTGGCGAGCTGCTTGAAATCATAACAGTAGGGAAAATCAGAAAACACCAGGATACCAGTTAAACAATAATCTGTTTTAATTATAAAAGGCAATAATACAATGCAATACAATTCAATATAATTAGGAGCGCCCCTGCTCTAGTTTCTCGTGCTGGTGGGATTCTTCGGTCTTCGCAGCAGGAGGAAAAAGAGAATGAACTAAATTCAAACCCAACTTTTATACCCAAAAATCACCGCAGGAGCCGAGTTAGTCTATCTCATTGGAAGATGTAAAAGATGACTTTTCTTAGCGAATCAGCGCGAGCCAGCCAGGATAATAAACAAGTGTCTCTGAGATGGTAATAAAATGTATCTGGCGTCCGTTATCTCACTTTCCTGCATAGACTTCCACACACACACTTTCCTGCACATTCCAGAGGCCTGAGCTGTGTCCAAATAATATCCCTTTGTTCACAAAGATAATACATATTAATACTCTCATATTTTCAGCTTCTGGTTACACAGACTGCTTATTATGAATACAAAGTAATTAAACACACACATATACTATTCAAGATATGTTGACTTCCCTGAAACATGACATACTGGAGATCTTAAGCAGAAGGAACTCTCATCCAACTCTCACCCTGCCATCTATACCTCCCCCACAGAGCAATAAAACCTGTTTACTCCAAGCACCCCAGAATGTTTGAGCAAGTTTTAGTCCTCACATTTATGAAAGGATAAAACAGAGAAACCAATACAAAACACAAACACAGGTATTGTTTAAACAGTATTCACTTAACTGCTACTATTGATAATTTCCAGAGAAACTCAAGGGGCCTCTTTTAATATCTGGAAGTTGCAACAAGACTTTCTGCCATTTCAAATGGAACACACTTCCCAAATATCAGATGATAATAATCTGCAATAATCCCCCTTTTGGTCTCTCTATAAAGAGACCAACTTACACAAGGCACTTGAAACATAACTACTGTCATTCCTTTCCACTGTGTCTGTCCCCCAATATTGTATAAATCTATCAGAAACTGAGACCCAAAGTACTTGAAATCTTTGGGAACAGAACACCACTTTCCATGGCAGTGAAGGAACCATGAGAGGGCAACCTGAGAGCTAGAAAGCAGTCTCCTTGTGTGGTGAATCATCAGCCCCCCCCCCCCCCCTCTGACAGGGAGGGGGAGATGCGGCTTTCCCTTCACTGGTGGAACTGATCAGAGAGAAGTAGACTCCTCTGCTGCCTCGACAAGTCCCCCAGCCCGCTGACACCCACTTCCTAGTCGTCTGCTGTAAGGATGTCCTCGAGGTCGTTGTCGTCCAGTTCACTGATGGCTGCTTCCGAGTCGACCTCCTCTGCGAGGGCCACGTCCGTCCTGATGTCGTCCCCGGTCCTAGCAGGTGGTTTCCCCGCCGCACACTGGCTCCCGTGGTACGAGCTGTCCCCCTTTCCTCCCACGCGGACGGCATGAGAGATCCGCTGGGTCACTCGGTCGGGGCCGGAGAGCCTGGGGTTGAGCCAATTTGTCCTGATGACCTTCAGCCAGACGAACTCCGCTGTGTCAGCCTCCTGGGTCCCTCTTTGGCATCACCAACCTGTGTGGAGAAATCTGATACAAATCCCTCAAGCCTACGCTCAGGGCTGCGGGGCCCTCCGCTGTTTGACCCACCACTGCGTAGGCCGCTTGGAGCCTGTTGGTGGGGTGTCTTAAAACAACAGACGTTTGTGAACAGGTTTTCTAAATTAATTGTAGCCCTCCTGTCTGCCAGTGCAGCTTCAGAATCTTAATACTTGAATAAAAATACTAAAAATAAAACCCCCACATCTCTAGGTGAACTAAATAACATAGTTCAATAGCTCTGAATTTCTGACAAGCATCTGTGTTTATTTTTAAATGAAATCCCTGAGATCCTATTTAAAATCTAACTATAATATGAACTGCTAATGTTTCTGATAAAGAAACACACTAATGTTATGGATTCAAAAACAACCAAAACCATGATACTGACAAAGTGAATGATTTCCTGGTGATACTGCTTCTACCGGTCAGTGCTTAGATATTATCAAGCTGAAAAAATGAATACAGAATTCCAACAAACTGTCATCAAATGTCTTTCTATTATGAATTTAGATGAAATGTATATCCCCATAATGATCTAAACAATAAAGTCTATGGCTTTTACTTCTTTACCAGGCTAGTTACATGATGCTGTCTAAATTAAATTCTGTCTCATTACATTACTATGTTTTAGCTTTAACTGTAATATGTTCTTTCTACATTTCAAACCACAGTTACTTTAATACCTGTTGAAACATTACTCACCGGTCAACTTCCTCAATAGTCCATTCTGGACTTACATCACTCACAGTAGCCCCTTGGCCACTGATTCTGCATCTGTGTTACCTGTTATAACTCAATCAATATTATAAACATGTCAACATTCATCAAACAGTATCTTATCCCCAGATATGGAGCAGGTCCATTCTAAAACTGTCAATCAATGGTCAGATTGAACAATTGAGTTGGGGCAGCAGGTTCCTTTCAGTCCCTAAATGAAAAATATACATTGTGAATTTTACACTCCCCCTTTTTACACATGAAATCATGTGTAACCATGGATTATAAGAAAATACCAAACATTTTCCCAAATGTACATCCATCATTTCCACAGTAAACACTTCAGTGAAATGAAGTGTTTCTCTCCATCCTTCAGTCCTAAAAGAAACAGAATTGTCATGTTTTAGTTTGAGTTTCACATTTTGCAAACTGCCACCTCCTGTGGGAGTAAAATATCATCAAGTGGATTAGAAACGGGTAATAATATGTTAGTCCAAAAACATGCTTGGTTAGTTATTGTTTTAGAATCATGCAGTTACACTGATCACATGCCGGCATTCATTCACACTCACACAGTCTGTCAGGTTGTAAAGTCTTGGTCTGGTCAGATTCACCCCAGAGTCAGTCATTGACAGTGCCTTCTCAAGTTACACTGTCGGTCAGGGTCAAAGGTCAGTTGGTCTCAGTCTTTTTGGCCATGTGTCGTGCTCTGCAGAGACTTTGATATTTCAGCATAGGCCAGTATCCTTTGTCTACAAAAATCTGTCATATATGGAGCGCCATCATTAATTAATTCACGATTACAACTATAATTTTCCAGATATCTCTAACTTTTCATCGGAACAGCTGTTCCCCACATTCCCTGAAAAGTGTTAGCCAAAAAATGTCACTTCCTTATAGTACTACTACTGCAATTCATTTACACCTAATTAGTATTAAAATGTCTAATAGATCTATTTCAGAAACTTGTGCACTTAACTATTATCTTGTGTCAAAACATTACTTGGATCTGTGTAGCTCTGCATTTCATAGCTCATTATACCCATTCATCTTCAATTATGGTCTACTTAAAAACAATGTTAAATTCTTTAGCAGTGTGTGGAACCTTGGGTGTCCGAACATGCAACAATTACTCCCTCCTTTATCAAGGATTTAAAAACAGAAGTCATTTCGTATGTCCATCTTAAAGCCCTCCTATGGTAATAACCATGGCACAATGGTGAAATCAATAATTTATAGATTGGAATACTATATTTGGCTTGGCACTAGCTCTCCCTCTAACATTATCCATTCAAATAAAGGTTTGTCTTATAGAGCGGTTCCTAAAACTATCCCTTTAATGGTGTTCAACATTGTAACAACTAAGATCACTACTTTATTCACAAGTGAATACAAATCTCTTGAAGAATGATTTGTGAACATGATGAAAAGATTGAAGAATATGGTTATATAATGTCATGTATCCCCCTTTATCCCTCAGTGTGTTTTAGGATGATTCTCATTTTACTTTAATAGTTTCCTCTTTACTGCTATTTTTAATTTACCAATTGATTAATTCATGGTTAATACAACTTTTTATCTTCACTTATTCATCAAGTCAATTCAAGTTCTTTAAATGTGCGCTTATAAGTGTGTTTATGTGTAAACTTACTCATTCCCGTTGATTCCCTTCTCCTCTCCTCTGGTTTATCTCAAGCCGTGATCCCTGGCCACCTCACATTCTCGACCAACTCCTCTGATTCTGACTCCTCCCCCTTTATCCATCAGCTGTCACTCTTTGAGGCAGCCATCTGCCCAGCTACATCTGCAGCCCCCATCATGCCACTGTTGTTGCACTGCTTTGCACTTCATCTCCTCCTTCACAGTCTCTCTGCTGCTTTATGGAGGGCGGATTCTGCTCTCATGTCCCACACTTTGCTCTTGTTTGAGGGACTGGTGAGAGTAGATCTCTGCCTGTCAGCAAGCTGTTTGGTTCTGGATGCCACAGGTGGAGATAGTTCTGGATGCAGTTCTTATTGTTGTTGTTGGTTCAGCTCTGGTTCTCTGTCTGGTCTATTGAGAAGGAGGAGTCTCCTGTTGGGTTAGGCCTTTGATTGCTCAAGCGGATCGGGGTCTTAGCCGTCTGACATGCAGAGAGAGAGAGTCCAGGTCTCGGGACGCATTACCTATAGAAATTCTAGCACACTGAGGTTAAATAAATCCAACCCTTTCCACTCCGTCTCTTTCTAATCATACTATCTGTCTTAGTAGTTAAATGTCATCCAAACAACACAATTAATGTCTACTAATGATATTACATAAACTCCCTCTAATAATCGTTTCATCCATTGTGACATATTTACCCAAACTAAGTTTTTCAACACCCACATGTTTCCAGCATCGCATATTCCACACACTACGAAAGAACCCCTCCGCATTCAAAAATCCCACTGCTATCTAGCAACAATTGTAAAGTTGCAGAGCACACTAATCAGATCACAGTAATGTAATTTGACCCAAGTGTATGCCTATTTAGTTCCTAAAAATATTAGCAAACACCAAACTCCATCTACAACATTTATAGATAAATTGATTTAGCAAAATGAAATCTTATGTAATTCAAAATGTGACAAACGAACAATGATTTGTCTTACACAAGATTGTGGTCTAACAGAATGACTCTTGACCTCATGTGGCCTGAAGAACAAAAGGAGCTCTTAACATTAACACAATGGACTCTCAGAGATGAGATCTAGCCATAAGGTGGCTGACTTTAAAATGAACTGTGACAAAGAAACCACTTGCGTGTGGGTACATTATAGTTTTATAAATATAACTCAAAACAACACTACATTAAAAATAATAACAATTCAAATGAGCCTTGGTGAAAAGCATGAAAAACAAAACAACTTAATCTACTCTCCTTGTTCGTGTACACCTTTACTCCAACTATTTCACCATCTAGTATGCCAACTTGCTGGCCAACTAGCTTAGCAGTATAGCACTGGCCTCATGTGAGTGGGGGAAGGGGTGGGGATCACTCAACACATGTGCAGATATAAACCACACTGCTTGGAGACTGAGTTCAATAAAAATTAAACCATACGACTTGTAGTCTGGCGTCAATAAAAATGTAACACCTCATGTCCTATTATTTTATCATAGTTCCTTGTCTCTCTCTGTCTCTCTCTCTGTCTCTCTCTCTGTCTCTCTGTCTGTCTCTCTCTCTGTCTCTCTCTCTTCCACATCCCTCTCTCATCCTTATCTCCCTCTTTCCTCACTTCTCCATGTCTTTCTTTTCTCACTTTCCCCATGTCTTTCTTTTCTCACTTTCCCCTGTCCTTCTTTTCTCACTTTCCCATCTCTTTCTTCTGTCACTTCTGTTAGATATGAAATAAAACATACGAGTCCATGTAAGCATGGCATAGATCATAATCCATTACTCGAGAAGCCTCAGTATCACCTCTGTGTTTTAACATTTAACAGCTTCTCTCTGACTGACAAACTTACAAAACCTTCTGTTTACTTTCTACTCTTTCTTCACAAACTTAAAAACACAATTGTGGTGAATTGTTTGCGTTTTCAGTTTCCTATCTACATTAAACAACCACCAACTCAGAGTCACTGTGGTATGATCAACACAACTCCTAAATAACATTACAATGTATATTTCTTACAGTGAGTTTGTTATTTAATGTTTAACAAATTATCCTCTTTTTATGTCTAATCTAGGTGGAATAATCCACTATCATATTTAATTTGAATCGAACCTTAACCTCTATGTACTTCATATACTCAGTAAATCTCTTTTTACTTTCCCTCAACGTTTCTGTATGTAATTAAATTCCTCTGAAATATGATTAAGTAAAATTCTCAGTTAATGACAAATACCACGAAATTCACAATGCAATGCAAAAGTAACAATCAGTTCTCAAAACTTCTCATAAAAACCACAATGTGACGTAACTGTATCCCTCAATGCTAAAAACAACAAATTATAGTTTCTTATTTATTTCAATATCTACCACCTCAAATCACACATTGATGTATTCATTTTCAATGTTATTCACTCCAACTTCAGATCACTCGTTGATCTTTCACTCCTTGCTTTAAATTCAACGCTCAGCAGCCATTTTCCAGACATGAACAAGCAGTCTGGCTCCGGGCTGCTGCACAGCAACTAGAGCAGAAATGTGGAGAAAGGGGGGCTTTCTTAAACCCATGGTATCCTATCATTATGACTTCGCATTTCTTTATCTGACTTAGGCCATTATATGTTTAAGCAATAGCTCACGACAGGCTGTGGTATATGCTCATTATATCACAGCTAAGGGGGTTGTCGACCCTCCGCTTCGCGTCGGGCCGAACCACGCCCCTTAGCTGTGATATAATGAGCATATATCACGGCCTGAAGTGAGCTATTGCTTTTATAAAACGGTTACCAAGTGTGGCAATATGAAAGAAAAATACACACTCTAATTTAAATAGTTTTTATTAGTAAATAATGATGTTCAAAATAAAATAGTCCCTCCGTTGCCTTCTGCACAAAACATAGTGCGAGGTGGTTGCTATGCAACAACACTAACAGCTAGCGAACATATTAGACAGAGAGCGTTGATCCATTATTTGGCTATTTATTTACATTCATCTGTATGTTGCCGTTTATTGTGCAGCCACTGAAAAACTGTCCAGCATCAGTAGAATGGCTTACGAGGTTACTTGTATAGGTTGAGGTTGTTCTAGGCTGTTGCTTGGCGTGGCGAGAATATTGCTCCACTTTCTCCGGTCCCCGGGATTCGGCTTCCAGTAGCTCTGGAGAGAGTATTCGCACCTGTGGCCACTAACGGTCATCATTTATCTGCTTTCAAGACCCGCATCAGAAAGCTTTTGAATGGTGGTAATTTTCCAGTTCGTCTACCTGCTCTTCACGTAGCTCTGCTTGTCGTCGTTTAGGTGCTTTTTTTTTCGGGAAATAGGCACTCCTCAATCCACTCCTCCATAGTAAGACCCCCCCGGAGGTCGAAGTTAATCTTAAATGTTTCCATCTTATGCTTTGTAAGTTTGTTTTGTAACGGAAGAAATGTAAATATATTTATAAAACTGACAAGTCAAATCAAGCAATCTGATTGGTCGATAGTGTTTTTGCGGACCTCTTTGATTACAGATTTGAAAACATCGTTGCTTGCTTTAAAAGTAGCACAACTCATTATGTCAAACCTTGGAAAGTATCTAGATACCCCTGCCCTAATGCCAAAGGAACTGCACACTGAATATGTTTTGCCGTTTGATGTCTATGTCTGGACCGCTGCGTAAAAAGGAGGGTTTCTGCCCCGTTACTTCTCCGCTGCTTTCTTGTTCCAGTATGAAAAGCAAACTGCAAGCAGTTTGCTTTTCAGCCCAACGATATACTGTTTTTCTCAGACGCGGAGGGATACTGATTTGTTGTGAAAAGTAACTTACAATTCTACCCGTGGTATACGCTCAGTATATCACGGCTAAGAACCAATCAGATTGCTTGATTTGACTTGCCCGTTTTATAATCAATAATATATTCTATTTATTCAAAAGCACATAAATATATCCTCCACGCTGTCTGTTCAGCTTTTAAAATGCGATATTTCTTTCAACAGAATGGGCGTTAACCCCACAGAACAAAGGATGTCGAGATTCCGGTCATTTCAAAATGGCTTTTTGAAATTTGCGTATCTCCCCTTGGATTCCACATATAACTCACCTCCAACTTCTATAAGCCTTGGATTTGTTATTCAGTTTTGTCATGGATGGAAACTCGATATTCCACTTGACTTCCACCAGCAAGTACAGCCTGTGTGGACTCAATACCAATCACTTAAGCTAGGGATGTTCTGCCCTTTCAGCCGTGCGAGACTCAATACCCCACGCGCTGAAGTACAGCTGCTTCACTTTTATATTTATATAACTTGTATACTTATATAAAGATATGTATTGCACTATCTTAGCGTGAAGACTATGACACTGGGAAATATTCCTGACAACTCTAAAATTTGGAATATGGCCAAAACACAGATTTTGAGTGTAACCGGTGTCTGCGCTCACCTGGTATTTATAGAGCTCTGTTTTTAGTTGTCAGAAAGTATTTCGAGGTGTCGTCCCTGGACTTCCTCGTCCGCTGGCTGCTGATGTGATTTCCTCTGAACTCCCACTCGCTCACGTCGGGGTCACCACTTGTTGCGGCAGAAGATGGTTTTTACAACCCACCTCTGCCCAGCGTGTCGTTTTGGCGAGCTGCTTGAAATCATAACAGTAGGGAAAATCAGAAAACACCAGGATACCAGTTAAACAATAATCTGTTTTAATTATAAAAGGCAATAATACAATGCAATACAATTCAATATAATTAGGAGCGCCCCTGCTCTAGTTTCTCGTGCTGGTAGGATTCTTCGGTCTTCGCAGCAGGAGGAAAAAGAGAATGAACTAAATTCAAACCCAACTTTTATACCCAAAAATCACCAGAGGAGCCGAGTCAGTCTATCTCATTGGAAGATGTAAAAGATGACTTTTCTTAGCGAATCAGCGCGAGCCAGCCAGGATAATAAACAAGTGTCTCTGAGATGGTAATAAAATGTATCTGGCGTCCGTTATCTCACTTTCCTGCATAGACTTCCACACACACACTTTCCTGCACATTCCAGAGGCCTGAGCTGTATCCCTTTGTTCACAAAGATAATACATATTAATACTCTCATATGAATACAAAGTAATTAAACACACACATATACTATTCAAGATATGTTGACTTCCCTGAAACATGACATACTGGAGATCTTAAGCAGAAGGAACTCTCATCCAACTCTCACCCTGCCATCTATACCTCCCCCACAGAGCAATAAAACCTGTTTACTCCAAGCACCCCAGAATGTTTGAGCAAGTTTTAGTCCTCACATTTATGAAAGGATAAAACAGAGAAACCAATACAAAACACAAACACAGGTATTGTTTAAACAGTATTCACTTAACTGCTACTATTGATAATTTCCAGAGAAACTCAAGGGGCCTCTTTTAATATCTGGAAGTTGCAACAAGACTTTCTGCCATTTCAAATGTAACACACTTCCCAAATATCAGATGATAATAATCTGCAGGATGTAGAGGGAGGGAAGAAGGGATGGATGGATGTATCGCTCGGTGTGAGTCGGAAGGGGAACTGTATGGGTAGAAGGGAGAGGGAGGGTGGGTTGAAAGGATGGAGACAAGCAGTGGCCGGAAGTTTTGCCGGATATAAATAGGGGTGGCCGTGGTTCGAGGCGGAGTTTTAGGCGTGGCCATGCTCCTGAACCTATGTTAACAATTTAACCTCATTTCACTAGCAGGAACCATGCCACAACAGTGTGATGTTTGTAAGTGTATTGAAGTAACATGTGAATGATATGAGGGGGGTGAAGGGATGATCTGGGAGGACGAGCTGTGGTCCGTGCAGTGGGTGACTCAGAGTGGGGGTTCCGTCTCCGGCATGATCTGGCGTGGGCTGATTACGGGCCCCCAAAAGAGTCGGATTAAAGCAGCTGACTTAAGCGTGTGCGTGTCTGAGATCATTGAGATTGTTGCGGATGTAAGCGTGATACGCTTGGGATGACGAGCGGCCGAGGGCCTAGATGGTTGGATAAGAGATGCCCGGTCTAGCTGCTGTGGACGCTGCGCCAATGCGGAAGGAATGGCTCGAATAGCATTCTGAGCATATCCCCAAAATAAGCAACACATTGTGGAAGTGTTTCTGGAACCAGAAACGTGTGGCCGTTTTCCCTGTTTCGGTGAGAAAGAGTGGGTGTTGAGGCGTTGCGTATGCATCGTACCTTGCGCTGAGGTATTTGGTTAGTGGCTCGTATGGCCGGGATACGAGTTCAGGCGGAAGATGTGGATGGGGAAAGAAATTCCCAGCTGATCCGTTTTACTCCGGAGTGTGAATATGAGAGTCGTTTGCCATGGAGGGCTAACAGCTGCCGTTTCGTGCATCTGTCTGCCTGTAAGTAGTTTGACAAGAGGAGAGTGATGCGCTGTACTTTCTCTGAGGATAGAGAAGCCCGGAAAGACATTAAGTCCAGGGTGATGCCAAGAAACTCAATGGAGGTTGTAGGCCCTGAGGTTTTCTCTTCAGACAGAGGAATGCCAAGGTCTGTAAAATATTTGTATGAGTGTGCTCAGCCCGTGGCAGGGGGGTGAGGGTGGTGGAGTGACCGTGAGAAAGTCGTCGAGAAGATGGAGCACATAGGGGAGTCTGTGGTTGTTTGGGGACTATCGAATGGCCTATCATGAATCCTTCTTTGACTTCTTTGGCCAGTAAGGTGTCGAAGGTGTGAGGTTCTATTAAAGCTGACTGAAGGTTGTGGCAGATGTGAGATGTGTCGGGCAGTATTGCTATGCCTGGGTGGAAACCATGGGTGAAGCCATTGGTGAGAAAGTAAACAGACTATCTGGATGATTCGCTGAGGCGGTAGCTAAGTTGCTTATCTTGACGGGTGTGCTGAGGTGCCGTGCTAGTCAATCTGCTGATGTAGTTGGGTTGTGAGGGCAGGTGCTCCTGGCATGAGCGCCGCCGCAGAAAGAGCAGATGTGCATGAGGCGGCAGCTAGAAAAAGAGCAGCCTAGGTCATTGAAATTGTTGCACACCATCCTGCCTCCCTGCGGGTGATAGACGGTTAAAGTCTGAGGCGTTGCGTGATGGAGAGGAAAGTGAGTGAGGTGTTTGAGATGGTGGAGCGCTGACTAAGCATGCTAAGGCCGGGTGGGAGGGGGCTCCGCATAATTGGCTAGAGAGGGATGCGCGTGCTGCGAAGATGCGGCAGTAACGCTCGGAGTCCGGAGCGCCCCGGTATGTTCCCTGGTTGAACTGCTTGATGCGGCCGGCGGCTTGGCTAGCGAAGTTTATTTTATTATTTGTATTATTTTTCCTGAGAGAGAGACCGGAGCGTCTACTCGCGGCGAGGGTCAGAGAGAGAGAGACCGGAGCGTCTGCTCATGGCGAGGGTCGGAGAGAGAGAGACCGGAGCATCTGCTCACTGCGAGGGTCAGAGAGAGAGAGACCGGAGCATCTGCTCACTGCAAAGTTCAGAGAGAGAGAGACCGGAGCATCTGCTCACTGCGAGGGTCGGAGAGAGAGAGACCGGAGCATCTGCTCAATGCGAGGATCAGAGAGAGAGAGACCGGAGCGTCTGCTCACTGCGAGGGTCAGACAGAGAGAGACCGGAGCATCTGCTCACTGCAAAGTTCAGAGAGAGAGAGACCGGAGCATCTGCTCACTGCGAGGGTCGGAGAGAGAGAGACCGGAGCGTCTGCTCACTGCGAGGGTCGAGAGAGAGAGACCGGAGCGTCTGCTCACTGCGAGGGTCGGAGAGAGAGAGACCGGAGCGTCTGCTCACTGCGAGGGTCGGAGAGAGAGAGACCGGAATGTCTACTCACTGCGAGGGTCAGAGAGAGAGAGACCGGAGCGTCTGCTCACTGCGAGCGTCAGAGAGAGAGAGATCGGAGCATCTGCTCACTGCTAGGGTCAGAGAGAGAGAGAGACCGGAGCGTCTGCTCGCTGCGAGGGTCAGAAAGGGAGAGACCGGAGCGTCTACTCGCTGCGAAGGTCAGAGAGAGAGAGACCGGAGCATCTGCTCGCTGCGAGGGTCAAAGAGAGAGACTGGAGCGCCTGCTCACTGCAAGGGTCAGAGAGAGAGAGACCGGTGCGCCTGCTCACTGCGAGGGTCAGAGAGAGAGACCGGAGCGTCTACTCGCTGTGAGGGTCAGAGAGAGAGAGACCGGAGCGTCTACTCGCTGCGAGGGTCAGAGAGAGAGGGACCGGAGCGTCTGCTCGCTGCGAGGGTCAGAGAGAGAGACCGGAGCGTCTATTCGCTGCGAGGGTCAGAGAGAGAGAGACCGGAGCGTCTACTCGCTGCGAGGGTCAGAGAGAGAGGGACCAGAGCGTCTGCTCGCTGCGAGGGTCAGAGAGAGAGAGACCGGAGCATCCGCTTACTGCGAGGATCAAAGAGAGAGACCAGAGCGTCTGCTCGCTGCAAGGGTCAGAGAGAGAGAGACCGGAGCGCCTGCTCACTGCAAGGGTCAGAGAGAGAGACCGGAGCGTCTACTCGCTGCGAGGGTCAGAGAGAGAGGGACCGGAGCGTCTGCTCGCTGCGAAGGTCAGAGAGAGAGAGACCAGAGCGTCTACTCGCTGCGAAGGTCAGAGAGAGAGAGACCGGAGCGTCTACTCGCTGCGAAGGTCAGAGAGAGAGAGACGGGAGCGTCTACTAGCTGCAAGGGTCAGAGAGAGAGAGACCGGAGCGTCTGCTCGCTGCGAAGGTCAGAGAGAGAGAGACCGGAGCGTCTGCTCGTTGCAAGGGTCAGAGAGAGAGAGACCGGAGCGTCTGCTCGCTGCGAAGGTCAGAGAGAGAGAGACCGGAGCGTCTGCTCGCTGCAAGGGTCAGAGAGAGAGAGACCGGAGCGCCTACTCGCTGCGAGGGTCAGAGAGAGAGAGACCAGAGCGTCTACTCGCTGCGAGGGTCAGAGAGAGAGAGACCGGAGCGCCTACTCGCTGCGAGGGTCAGAGAGAGAGAGACCGGAGCGCCTACTCGCTGTGAGGGTCGGAGAGAGAGACCGGAGCGTCTGCTCACTGCGAGGGTCAGAGAGGGAGAGACCGGAGTGTCTGCTCGCTGCGAGGGTCAGAGAGAAAGACCGGAGTGTCTGCTCGCTGCGAGGGTCAGAGAGAGAGAGACCGGAGCGTCTGCTCACTGCGAGGGTCAGAGAGGGAGAGACCGGAGCGTCTGCTCGCTGCGAGGGTCGAGAGAGAGAGACTGGAGCGTCTGCTCACTGCGAGGGTCAGAGAGAGAGAGAGACTGGAGCGTCTGCTCACTGCGAGGGTCAGAGAGAGAGAGACCGGAGCGTCTGCTCACTGCGAGGGTCACTGAAGGTAGAGAAGAAGAAGGGATGGAGGGATGAAGGGATGTATATGCAAGGGGATCTTTGTGAAGCCTGTGAGCACAGGGATAAGAGAAAGGTTGACATGAGCTGCGACATGTCAGACACAGAGAGCGGATGGGTGGTGTTGCTGTGGCTAGAGTGTAGCTGGTTGCACGGGGAGGAAAAACATTTTGGGTGTAGACCAACAAGGATAGACCAGTTGGGAAAGAAGGTACTGGGTAAGAGTCGGCTAATGGGTTAGCATGTAGCATGGCCCCTTGAGTTACTGGGTGAGGCGCTGTTGCTACGGGGTTAGCTGCTAGAGGAGGAAGGTAAGCAGAAGCTGGGTTGCTGTGGACTGCTGAAGGTAGAGAAGAAGAAGATGGGATGGAGGGATGAAGGGATGTATGTGCAAGGGGATTTCGTGAAATCTGTGAGCGCGGGGATGAGAGAAAGGTTGACATGAGCCGTGACAGTGGCGGATTTAGGATTGTAGGAGATCCGGGGCTTAGCCGAGGAGTTGTTGGGTTGGGGGGGGGGGGGGGGGGGCTGCAGGGGTACAGTGCTATTTTTTATAAGTGGGGGGTGGACCGAACATCCTTTAGGGGGGTCGTCGCCTCCTCTCGGGGGGTCCGGGGGCATGCTCCCCCGGGAAGATTTTTTTTTAAATATTGAAGTTGAAAGCATCAATCTGGTGCACTTTGAGAGCAACATTAACCCTACCTTAATAACACCTTAAAGTGGACAAAAGGCACTGGAGAACACTCATTAACACCCTTTAATGAAGCAAACTAATGCCTTAACTCACTCAAATAGTCATTTACTTATTAAGGTGAAACGAATGTGCGTAGAGTTTTAAAGGATGCGGATAGTCTCACCTTGATTCTGGCGCATTGCTTATCGTTTTATAGATCTATTCTCATCTACCATCTTTGTTTGTGACGTAAAGAGTGTAAGAGTCACATTTCTGAATCGGACACTCTGAGTGGATGCAGTCACAGCCAATCGAAGTCTGATTCAGAGGGTTGCCTGTCAGTTCTGTTGTTATGTGTACTGAAACGAGAGCCGGTATAATTCCATGCGCGAAAACAAAATACAAATTGGAATACGTTATTTTAGTGTCTTAAAAGTAGACAGGTATGAAGGGTTAACGTTACATCTTAGGATAATTTTTAGTCATGTTCTGTATACATACTAACATATAAGGGTATACTTAGTGTGGTTACTCCATGTTTACTAGCTATAACATTAACATTACATCACTCTTTTTCACTTCTTACTCAGTCAGCCAGAGTGCAGATATCACCATTAGATTAACAAATGTATTGGACATTTTTCTTATGTCCTTATATGCTTAAACCAAATGCTTCTCATTTCCTGAGATGTGCTGTTTTCTTCTCATACTCTACTGTGGGTTTTTATTCCCAAGCGCTTCAAGGCCACAGAGCTGATTTGGCAGACTATGTTGAAACTACTCCTTTTTACACAAAGTCTCACAACAACTTCCCTATTCTGAGCTCAAGGACAGGTGTCGAATAACAATATGAGACCGTGTGAAGACAGATTTCTGAGCTTCCCGCCCTTTCTTGTATATAAGCTTTGCTATTTTACTATATCTGCGCACACTCCTGCAGACTATCATATACTCTGTGAGACCTGTGTCTTTGTATTGTATCTTATGTATTTGAAGCTTCAAATAAATAACCAGAAAGACAACTCTGTCTGTTTCACCATTTATTTGTTTTGATCTTTCTGACTTGTGAATCTCCACAGTATTGGGTCTCAGATTTCCATAACACAAACCTGAAACATCATCCATTTCTTGACTGCTGGTGATGACATTGTTGTCAGCTGCTGATACTGCTGTTGCTGCAGCTTGTGGCGCCTGCTTCGATGACAATAACTTTCTAATATCCATAACTGTATAGGCTATTAGCTTAAAACTTGTCAGGCACTAGGAAGGATCACTTCTTCTTCAGGGCAGGCTACGAAGTACGCAGGCTAATGTCCCACAGTGGCTGCCTCTCTGGTGGACTCCGGTACTGCACATTACTCCCGAGACGTTTTAAAAAAAAAAGAAGAAAAAAACTTTTTTTATTTTTTTTAAGTGAAACATCCGGGGCTTTTCAGAAAACATCCGGGGCTTGAGCCCAAGTAGCCACCCCCTAGCGCCGCCACTGAGCTGCGACATGTCAGACACAGAGAGAGCAGGCACAGAGGGCAATACGACCTGGGCCCCACCAGGGGGTGCTGGTGAGTCGGGCTGTGTCCGAGAAGGAGGACGGAGGCCTGTGACGTCACGACCCGTGGTGCGCGCGCCGCACGGTGGTTGGCTCTGGAGCAGGAAGAGCTGTGTGTGTCGTTGTTCTTGCCATTGTGCTGCTGTAGGCTTTGTAGTGGTGATGGGAATTCCGGCTCTTCTTGGTGAGCCGGATTATTTGGCTCGGCTCACCAAGAAGAGCCGGCTCTTTCGGCTCCCAAACGGCTCTTCAGTTTACCACATATTATACCTTTTAATTAAATCAAATGTAGCCCTGTTTTGATTAATGATTTATATGTGTACACATATATCACTTAAATTATTCAATACATCCTTTGTACTGAAGTATTCAAAAGTAAAAATGACATGTTTAATATAAATGATGTGCTGTGGCCAATTGTTTTCATTGCATTTACAGACCCGTGTAACTCTCTGATACCACCCAATGAATGCATTGACTAGCTTGTAGAACCACGCTACACAAAACAGATAGCAACACCTATAAAAACTATTTAAAAAAAGGGGCTACTGTATCGACCTATATAAAGTATATAAATATAGTTTTTTTTTCAAAATACCAAAAAGATCCTGCATTTTAGCCATGCCTCATTTCGCTCTATTTGCTCTTTCCAGCGCTGTTTTTGCAGGGGGCTGATTCTGTGAGCTGCAGCTGACCACGCCCCCCTGCAGGAGAGGGGAGCGTGCTTTGAGATCAGCTGCTGGGCTGTCAGAAGAGGAGGAGAAAAAGAGATCTCCATCCTCCGTGTTTTATTCTTATAGAAGTAAGAAGAGAAGTAACGGGGCAGAAACCCTCCTTTTTACGCAGCGGTCCAGACATAGACATCAAACGGCGACACATATTCAGTTGCCAGTTACTTTGGCATTAGGGCAGGGATATCTAGATCCTTCCCAAGGTTTGACATGTTTTCAAATCTGTAATCAAAAGGCTCCTCAAAAACACTATCGAAGCAGTTCCTGCCGTTGCTACGTTAGTTCAAACAGTAACAACGGACTACGTTTCTTAGCGGATGCATGTCAATTTAAATCAATACATAAAACTATTTTTTAAATCAATAAAATCATTTTCTAAATCCATAAAAGCATTTCAATTAATATTGGGAGTCATGTCGATACTTTGTTGAGAATGTGGCCATAAGCGGGATAATGTGCACATTGCATAATGTGCCTTCATGCCGATCTAGATCCCTCCGCAAAAAAAAAAAAAACCGGCTCGTTCGCGGGCGAGAGCCGGCTCCCGTCGTTCACTTAAAAGAGTGAGTTAAAGTCGTTCGCGACCGACACATCACTACTTTGTAGAGGTTGAACAGTCTAGCCTTGTTGTCATTTCGGTGAAAGTGGATGCCGTTTTCTTTCAGGAAACGTTGGAGTTGAATGACTGTCCACCTCCTGAGTTCGGGCTCCGTTTCGGAGCGCGGCTCAGTCCGAGAGGCATGTCGAGTGCGCCGCTGCGAGTGGCCGGGGACTGCTAATGAGGCAGGCTGCCGTTGGTGGGGAGATTGGAGCTGGCTGTGCCTGTTGTGGCCCCGGTTGTTTGCCCTCGCTGGCGGAGTAGACGAAGCCTGGGACCTGTGTGGAGTTGGAGGTGTCTCGTTGGGGGAGCTTGAGTGGGAGCGGTGGCGGCTGGTGTGTGGCACACTGATTGCCGAGCGCACGCGGCTCCGTTCGGATGCTTGGCTTAGATCCAACTGCTGAAACGTGGATGGCGGGTAGCCGATGTCGAAGAGATCTTCGTCTGACTCCGGTGAGTTGATCAGCAGTTCGGGATCCATGGTAAGTTGAATGTTGTCGTGGTAGCGTTTAGCTTGTTTGAACCGTGACGACGCGCGGCGTGAATCACGGTCTGGCTGTCAGTCCTTGAAAGGATGGAGACAAGCAGTGGCCGGAAGTTTTGCCGGATATAAATAGGGGTGGCCGTGGTTCGAGGCGGAGTTTTAGGCGTGGCCATGCTCCTGAACCTATGTTAACAATTTAACCTCATTTTATTCCACTGTTAAATAACCTGTTCAATACAAACATGCCACTTGTAAAAATTAAATAACATTTCTGTGAACTGATATTTATTTAGTGAGCTTATTAGAGGATGTTCCCTGAAAGATTGTAAAATGTCAATGAAGATGTCAGACTTTGTAGGCCTATATTTGTTAATAATTACATACAACACATGGAATTTTTGTGTGTGTGTGTTCCAAGTGAATCTGCGGCCCCCTGGTGGCCAGTGCATCAATTATATGGCCCCCACCACCATCAAAGTTGCCCATCCCTGGTCTATATGCACACATTCACAAAATAAACAAAGACAGGTTTTATACGTTATTCAAGTGTATTCACAGTCTTCGAGCCAAACAAAACAAACAAAACCCAACAAAAAGTCCGCTCGGCGATACACCGAAATTGTCTTTACTGCCTAATCCAGGCCATAGTTCATTGACAAAAAAAGGCTGTTGCTCCTGGGCCCGTCGGCGGCAAAAACCAAAATGTTTGTAGGCCTTTTCAGGCTATTGTAGAATGATCGAGGGTCGAGTATCTTTCACGACTCAGGTTTATTGTACAGTAAGTCAAGACATTACAGTAGGCAGCAACAACCACACTCGCGGGCTTACTCTGAAGTAAAACAGTCCCTCGGATGCCGTAAAGCATGTCGCAACACTGTCATAACAGCCTTAACTCTGTATGCATATGTGACATCTCCCCTTTTTTCCTAGTTATTTAATTTTAAATAACTGTAAAGAGTTTTGACAGATTAGTCACAGCATCATCCTGTAATAGTAAACAACAGTCAAACTGTGATAGCAAATGTTCATTCAGTCGTACTGACTAACCAAAAGTGTCCTATGAATACAGGTTAACTTCACAGATGATGTTGATAAAGATGGGTAACCAATACCTTCAGTAGTGCTGTTATAAAATAAAATTCAAGATGCAAGTTTTCTTTTCTAAACATTGCAGCAGTAATATCACAATTTGTACATAACATTCACAATAAACAGAACTAACAATTTAGCAGACTCAGAGTCCACCTGTGTTTCCCTATTCATTTTCTCCCCCCCAAAGGCTATAGGTGTTTTTTTGTTCTTATTCACCCTCAGAGGTCATTGTGAAACACCCAAAACACTCCTGTCTACAAGTCCAACCTAGTGGCCGGCTTACTGACACGGCCAGACCTGGTCTGAACACGTCCTGGTGTTGGTGTATGGGTTGTCACCTCACTTGGTTTCAGGGTAACAGTCTCTGGTGTGTTGGCGCTTACAGGCTGGGAAATCGCCACAGCACTCTCTGCTGGTGTTAGTGGGATGTGCTGTGCAGGTTGGGAAGTTGGTTCTGCCGCAGCACTGCACCTCCTTGTGTGTTAATGAGGTAAGACCTCGGAGTAACACACTCTTTTGAGACGATTGCTGGTGTCTTCCAGGACTTCTCGTTGTCGAGCTTGGTGTAGACCAGGGATCACCAACTACATTTGTCCAAGGGCCAAAATGTATCCAATAGACACTATCGCGGGCCGGGGGGGTACAGGTACTGCATAAAGCTTAGCAGACTCTTCACGCTAACGAAGGATCACTTCTAGGCAGGGTTGGGAGGGTTACTTTGTAAATGTAATCAGTTACTGATTACTGAATACATGCTCTGAAAGTAATCAGAATACAGTTACAGTTATGTGTCTTATAAAAGTAACGTGTTCAGGTTACTTTTAGAATACTTTTGGAATACTTTCTTTTTCCATAACAGATGGGTATGTTTTGGTGAGCAGGAGACACTTGTTTTACTGTTTAATGGCTTATCAAGAACTCAAACACAACATCTTGGTGTCATTCTGGACAGCTCCCTCTCATCTGCACCCACATAAAAAACATCACCCGGACTGCATTCTCCTACTGTAAACCTTTCCTTAGAATATGTTATGAATTGTAAGGTGTCCTTGGGTGCTTTGAAAGGCGCCCTTAAATAGAATGAATAATCATTATTATTATTATTATCTGAAACGATGTAATAACTTTTAAAACTTGTTCCAGTCACTTGCCCCATGCATTCAGCAGCAGCAGGCCATTCACTTTGATTTGATCCCGTTATAAATGTCATCATTTCGACAATAAAGAAATGCTACATCAACGTTATCTTGCACATTTTATCTAACCATCTCCGTTTCTAACTTTCAATATATTTTAAAAGAGATCTCTCTCTCTCATCTGCGTGCGGGGGCGGGGCCTCACAGACACGCTGCATCTCTCTCTCGCTCACAGACACGCTGCAGCGCTGTGCAGTGTGCACACAGTTCTGCCGGTAATGAATATTACCTTTTGTGAGGAAACTTTCCCACCAATAATTCCAATAAGTATTCCAAAATGTATTCACTTCAGGTTTACGAAAGTAACTGTAATCAGATTACTCGTTTTTCAAATGTAACGCCAGCTGAATACAGTTAGACTACTTGATTTTTGTATTCTGATTACGTAACGCCGTTACATATATTCCGTTACAACCCAACCCTGCTTCTAGGCTACTGTCCCGCAGCTCCTGCCTCTCTGTTGGACTCTTCCTGACGAAGGATTCTCTTAGCGGTCTGTACTGCTCTTTCTGCATGACCGTTTCCTTGAGGATGTCAGGCAGTGGCTCAGTCAGTAGGGGCTTGGACTGGGAACTGTAGGGTCGCCGGTTCAAGTCCCCGACCAGACCTAAAAATATGGAGTGTGGACTTCTACTTGGAGAGGTCCCAGTTCACCTCCTGCCCTGCCGTGGTGCCCTTGAGCAAAGCACCGGACATCCCCCTTCCCCCCCTCACTCCCATTGCTCAGGGACTACGGATGGAAATTAGCTCAAAGCTATAATCTGGCATATTTACACTGGAAACATAACCTGTCTAAAGTGTTCATTAATGTGCATTGTCCCTCATCAAATAAACGATTAAATTAATTAAATTAATTAAATTAATTAAATTAAATTAGGATGGTGAGGACTAGATGTGATGTGTCTGAAGCATACTTGCCAACCTTGAGACCTCAGAAATCGGGAGCATTTCAAAACCACCGCGGGGGGGGGCTAGTGGATCGCCAGAGCTGTTCGATTAACATTAACATGCTTATTGTAGTTCTAAGTGCAATGCCTTGCGGCCTGTCGCACCATCCTTGATGGAGCATATGTGTGGGCTGGACCTGTATTTTACAGGAAAGGAGTGAGCAGAGGGTCGAGTTGTCGATTCTTGTTCTGTTTTCTGTGACTATCTTCCTCACCCTGACATTCAGTTGCGTGCGCTACTAAAGAAATATGACCCCGGGAGGAAACCGGGAGAGGGCAATGAAATCGGGAGTCTCCCGCGAAAATCGGGAGGGTTGGCAAGTATGGTCTGAAGTCCAGCCGCCGTGCCAGCTCCCGGAATTCTGCACTGGAGAATTGGGGACCATTGTCACTCGCAACCTCTTCAGGAATTCCGAACCTAGCAAAGGTCGTTTTAAGTCTCTGGATGACAAGGGCACTAGTCATAGATGGTAGTTGTAGTATTTCCAGGTACCGTGAATAGTAGTCTGATATCACAAGGTAGTTGTGCTTGTTATGTTCACAGAGGTCGAGAGCGATTTTTTTCCACGGACGATCAGGCAGCGGTGTGGAAATAAGCGGCTCCTTTTGTTGAGCCCGCTTCTGCTCCTGCAGCTCCTGCATATGTTGACAATGTTCTTAATGTCTACAGAGAGCCCCGGCCACCAAACTGATGCATTCACCCTTTCTCTGCATTTTAAGAGCCCCTGGTGTCCCTCATGTATTTTCTGCAAAATGTCTGCTCTCAGTGACCCCGGAACCACAATCCTGTTTCCTCGTATCACTAAGCCATCAGCTTCCGACAGCTCATTTTTCACTTTGGTGTAGTCCCTGATGTTCAGTGGAACATTACTACTGTATTCAGGCCATCCTGCCCTAACCAGCTTGATGACAGCCTGAAGCTCACTGTCGGCTGCTGTCTCTTTTCTAATATTCTCCATTCTCGTTGGAGATGCTGGGATGCCCTGTATCACTGTGGCTACATAGCATGCCACATCTTCTTGAGTGTCAGTCTCTTCCTTTGTATGTGTCTGTGGGCTTCGGGACAGTGTGTCGGCGACAACAAGGGTCTTCCCAGGCACATGCCCACACTCTAAAGGTTTTTACCTCACTAGCCTCATTAGTAGATGCTGACATCTCAAGGGGACGTTATCTAGGCTTTGTTTGTTGATCAGTGGCACTAATGGTTTGTGGTCGGTCTCCAGCCTGAACTGATCCAAGCCACATAGATACTTGTCAAACTTCTCACAGGCCCATACGCCAGCCAAGCACTCCTTTTCTATCTGGGCGTAGCGTGTCTCCGCTTCTGTGAGACACCTCGAACAGTAGGCTACTGGCTTCCACTCCTCTTCATGGAGCTGGAGGAGGACCCCCCCCCAGGCCATAGCTACTGGCATCAGCAGACACCGCTGTGGCTTTAGCCACATCATAGTAGACAAGAACAGGTGCTGTGGTCAGCATTGTCTTAATGTTCTCAAAAGCTGACTGCTGTGAGTGACCCCAGGTCCAGATGTTCCTGCTCTTCAGAAGCTCGTACAGTGGTTGACCTATTGTGGAAAGGTTTGGAACGTACCTACCCAGGTAGTTCACCATGCCCAGGACTCATTTCAGCTCATGGACGTTTCCTGGTGGAGCCAGCTGATGTATGGCTTCAACTTTATCAGGGTCGGGCCTGACTCCTGACTGGTCGATGAGATGTCCCAGAAAGCGTAGCTGGCTTTGTCTGAGGGAGCATTTATCTTTATTAAGTTTTAAGCCTGCTGACTCAACACGCTGTAGTACCTTCTCGAGTCTGGCGTCGTGCTGTTCTGTCGATGTCCCATAGACCAGGATATCGTCCATGAAGACTTCAACGCCTTCCAGCCCCTGCAGAGTCTCTAGCATTTTCCGCTGGAAGATCTCAGGCGCACTGGAAATCCCGAAAGGTAACCTTTTGAAATATCATGCTATGATACTATGAAGTATCATAGTTTTCATTTCATTTCAATCTAAACCACATGCCTTAACCTTGCCACTACAGTTTATAAGAAACACTTAGATCAATCTGCGACTGTCACACAGTCAGACAGTAAGGGTAGTGTAAATACTCAGGTAAAGTACAAGTACCTCGGAATTGTACTTGAGTACATCACTTGAGTAAATATACTTCCCACCTCTGAATATTCCCATAGTTTAGTGGTCAAGCCCTATTTCATATCCTTTCTTTTGTAAGTCTTTGCTTACAAGTCATTGTATCTGCACTTGTTCTGTATTGGTATTTCCCAAGCTTAACCAACAGTGGCGGCTGGTGGAAAATATTTTAGGTGAGGCTATGGAAATGGTGACCAAACAATACTAGGGGGGTCCGAGTGGATGCTCCCCCGGGAAAAAATTGAGAACTGACCCCTTAAATGATGACTTCTGGCGATGTTAGGGGGGGGGACACACAAATTGAGGCTTAAAAATATGAGAAGACTGATCAATACCTCCATAATCTTCAGTGTGGTTAGCTATGAATCTTCCAAAACTTCCAAACACCTTGTCCTGGACATAGTTTCTTCAGTATAAACTGTGCAACAGTACAGTAGGCCCACACAAACTGCAGAACACCGGGGCTTTGGGAACACTCAAATGATTTAATTCCCATTTAACCTGTTAAGGGGCTTTTTTCCCCCGTTGTTTTTCTTTAAAATGTAATAAACTATTCATGTGTTATACTCATTTAACGGGAAGAAACTCAGCTAATTGATGATCAGAACAATTTTTTTTAAAGTCTCACAAGAAGCTAACCTTTTGCTAAATGAGCCCTGAGCGAAAAAATGCTAACGCACTCTTGGTATAAATCGATCGATATACTTATCGGATGGGGATAGGGGGAAGCAAATACAGACATCACACGACGTAGCTTTAGGTAGCAAAACACGGAGATATGCTCACCTTTTGCTGTTATTCTGATCAAAAGTTGTGTTCAATGGCCTTAAAACGAGAAAAACGCGGCTGAAGATTAATCCATAGGTTAATCCAATGTGTCTGTCACTTTGAAAAAAGTATTGATGATCCATAATTCAATTTTTATGTCAAAAACTAAGTTTTCACATTAGCTGCTAATGGTAGCTTCCAGAGTGTATGACAGCTCCCTGTTTTGTCTCCTTGGATACGAGTCAAAACAACTGACAGACTGCCTTGGGCCGGGCGCTGAAATTGTAGCCCTTGGACCATCAGATCTGATGACGCTGATTGGCTGAAATTATGTTTCGGCGGCATAGTACTTTTCAGGTAGCAACAGTCAGCACTTGGTTGGCTGCTGCTGCTGCACTTAGGGCTCTTTTCTTACCGCCCAGACGAGAGAGGGTAAGGATACACGGGCAAAGATTTCTGCGGCCAGGCAGGAAACACATGACTTATCAGTAACTTTAGACATCGTAACACAATTTTAAACGAGATTTTATTGTAGATTATAAATTTTTCTGATACCAACTATATAATATGTACCTTGTTTATTAAAAATAAAAAATTAAAATGTTTTTAAATATATATTTTTTTATTTTTAATGACAATCTAAAATGTGGGAAGAGGGGGGGCGGCGCCCCTATGGGCCGGCCGCCACTGTTAACCAATATAACCCTGGTTACATCACCAGAGTTAATAGAGTCAGCAAATAAGTGACCTCCTCAATAAAACGCAGTATTATCTCTTTTTTACTTTATGTATTCAGCCAACTAGTCTGCAATCACCTTACGCCTTTTAGATTTTGGTACCCGGTAAATAAATCAGAGTGAGACGTTACTTTTTCCTCACCGATTGAATATCCAGGGGCTTTCTTCGCCCCGCCCACGTCTTTGAAACGTCAACAGCGCCAAACTTCGGGGTCCCAAGGGAAAATGAACACTGATGCTGAGGAGCCGCAATGGAGAAAAGTTCATTCAGTCACAGGAGTGATACCGCGGTCTAGACACGGACACCGAGCAGTTGCAATACGGGAGCTGATAGTTGTGTTCGGGGGTGGAAACGAAGGGATAGCGGAGGACCTCCATGTTTACAACACCGGTAAGCTAACGTTAGCTGGAGGCTAACTAGCAGGCTAATGTTTTTAGCATGCCCTGTCCCAGACATTAGCTGTTGTTGTTTATTTAAAAGGTCCTCGACAATTTCAGCATGATTTGGACACTATGGATATTCTTATTGTAATCTGCCATCTGACAGCAGCTTCATCATCACTAGTTAGCTCCAGTAATCCCCATCAATTACTTAGACTAACGTTACTCTGGGTTAACCTGTATCGTTCTGTTAACCCGAACGCTCGCTCATGAACTGTTAGCGCCGGGTTATGCATGCTCACAGCACCTCGCGGGAACGCGCACAGCGTAAAGCAAATACTTTAGTTCAGGGGTACTCAAATACAAATCTTAAAGGTCCAAAGAAATGTTTCAATAAGACAAAGGTCCGTTTATTACGGTCATTCACAATTTTAAACAATTGCAACAAGATTCTTAACACGAGGTTGCAAAAACAAAAATAATCTGTATGCAGCAGTTTTCATTGTTATTGTGTCTGTGCTTGACCCCTCAGACTCGCAGTGTAAGAGCTGCACAGTTATGAATAAAGGCAGCTGCACAGTTATGAATAAAGGCAGCTGCACCCTCTTTCATTCAGCATTCCCATTATTGCTTTATAAATGTCTCTCTCCCCCCCCCCCTTGTGTGTCCACTGAGGTTCGTCAGGCCCAACACATCTTCAACAAACTCCCCCTTTGCCTCATCATAAAATCTCATAAACACCAGCAACTGAGCATTGTCAGTGGTGTCAGTGGACTCACCCACAGCTAAGGAAATGCACTGTGCATTTTTTATTCCATCACAAAGCTGGTTAATCAAATCACCAGCCAGTATTTATGTTCTTCTGGTTGCTGTGGAATCTGATGCCCCTTTCACACCAACGCGTTTTCAGCTCCGGCTCGGAGCTGGAGCCTGAAAAGTGCCGGTTTTTCCTGTTCACACCGCAGCGGCGCCGCCTCTTAGCTCCGGAATCCGGTTCACTTCCAGCTCCAAAAAATTGTCGGTCTAGAGGCAAGAGCTTCGGAGCTAAGAGGTGGCGTCGCTTACGTCGAGGCGTGCAGGAAACTAAACCCACCTCCCCTGAACATGGGTCGACTGTCATGCCTGCCTACAAGCAGTAGTGCTTATAAACACACTTTATAAAGTCAGGCAACACTAACCAGGCTTCGTGTGATTCAGTTTATTTGTACCTTACTTTGACCATCCGTTCACTGTTATTGATCATTGTGGAGAGAGGCAGACGTTTTGTATTATAGCAGCTATCGGATGGAATCAATACATGGGCTGCACAGGTTGTCGTGTCCGACTATCACAAGTAGAATCATAATGAAAATACGCCGGTAAAATGTGCCTGTAGAAAACGGTTTATGCCACAATAGGATAGCAATAGCAAGTAGTCAGTTTAGCTTCGGTTGCTATGCTAACATCACCCATTTTATACCAGAGAAACTTTCATAACAGCGTTGTGATGCCAAACAGCGTCAATTCAGACTGACACACATTCACTTAAGGGGAACTGGGGATATGTATCAGCTGCTTGTGTGAGTCGGACAGTGAATACTTTAGAGCGGCCGCTGCAGTGTGAGCTAACCGGGAGCTAACGGGAGAATAAACTCCCGTGGAAGAGCAGCCAACACTGCAGCGGTCGGTAAATGCCGCAGAAACACATTAATAAACAATGAACCACGGCACTCTGGAGAAAAGTATAAGGTTGGAGAAGTCGTTATTTTATTTAATCTGGCTTCGTGTGATTAAAAGCAACACGATCATCGACCCGACGCAGTTCCCCGTTGTTGTTGTTGTTGTGAGCGCTGTAACGCCGTTTGGGAGCAAATCAGCGATGTAAACGGTGACGTCATGACGCAGCAGCGGCAGCACCAGTCGGGCTCTGGGCGGTGTGAACAGAGCGGGAGCAGAAAAGGGAAACCGGAGCTGAACCAGAAAAGCTCTAGCTCGGAGCTAGAAAGGGAAAAGCGCTGGTGTGAAAGCCGCATGAGAGGGGGATTTGCTTGATTTGACCTGTTATTTCCTCTTTTTGTTTGCCTTCAAACATGTGAAAAGTGGAAAGTCCTTACCTACTGGTCTAGTTAAATCAAAGTGGTTACTTTTTTGTGGCTGGGCAGTGTAGTTTTACACACCGTCTTATTTGACTTTCTCAGGACTTAAAACAGTTTTGTGGGGGCAGACCCCCTCAAAGAAAAAAATATATTTACACACGTAAGGTCATCATCTTAACAGTTGTGTATGCTCATCCGTGAGCGGAGCATCAAGTTGATGTCTATTACAGCTGAATGCGGCGATTACCATTTTGTTCAGCAAAACGCCTCACAAACTTATTAAGATCAACAGCTTTAGTGCGTTTTGATTCAATGCTGAGTACAGCCAAACTTCACAGTCTCTTCTCTGTCATTGTAGACCGCAAATACCTCATTCCTTCAGTACTTGGATCCGAATGCTTCTCGTTTTGCGCCGTCCCGTTCAAATGAAATCGCCGCTAATCATATGTCCACGCTCGCGCCAGGACCAGGGGAGGGGTTACATGACGTGCATCTTGTGCTGCATTCACTTGCACTCGGACATTAGAGACTTTCTCTCATAAATGTCCGATGACCCACAACTTTTCTTTCAAAACAAAGCTGCCAACTGGGGTGGCAGCTGGGGTGGCAAGGCCTATTTTTAGGGTGGCAGTTGCCACCCCGGTAGGTGAAACTAGGCTACTAGCTACAGTACAGATGCAACTAGATGAGCTGTTAACTCTCGCTCTGACTTTTTTTTTTTAAACTCTCGCTCTGACACTCAGACAGGTTGAAAGAGACGAGACACGCATTTTTCCCACCCGCATTCAGCGATGACCCGCCCTACCGTGCCTCTGATTCGCAGACTGTTGTTGGGGGAAAAAAACGTTGACGGGATGCTGAATGTGACCAATGCGTTGACAGACACACATAGACAGTAGAACAGTCGGACATGCAGAGCGCTGTTTGCAGTGAACATAGCGGAGAATTTTGACTCGTTGTGTTGTGGCGATGTCTCGCAGATAGCACAGATAATACACCGGAGACCCCGCTGCGGGGGAACTTTGGCGCTGTTCTGAGTTTGTTCTAATCTGTCAAAATGACGGACGGCTTTCTGATTTTTCCGTCATTGTTAAAAAAAATCCGTCATAGACGGAAAATATTCAGTTAACGCGACCTCAGATAGAATCGATAGAATCGGAGGGATGAAACCCTCTTTAATGGTCACACATGAAGAGCTCACATCACACACAGAAGGCTCGTCTCAATTGAATATTTCACCTCCTCCTTTCCCTCACTCGCGTCCCTTCCTTGGGTCTTAGCTCCGCCTCCGTAAAATGCGAGGAGACGCGAGGATAGAGGAGTCCTCAGGTATTAATTTGGGACGTCCTCGTTCACTCAAACGTCACTCTTAATCAACGTCTGTTAATGATGACATGTGCACTGCTGTATCCCCTCTCATCGGATTTAACTGAATAGCTCCTTAGAACCGGCCCATTTGTTTGTAAATATTTATTTAAACTTGAGGGTGCAATTCCTGAAGAAATTGCTAGTGGGAATGCTTTATGCTGAAAAGCTGACGCTGAATTGCTATGCTGAAATGTAATGTGTAAGAAGAAAGTGAAGAATTTAGATTAAAATGATACATGAACACTGGGGGCTTGAATGTTTGATAAGAGAAGAAAATAAAAAAAGCTTGGAAAAGCAGCAGAATATTTGAACTGCAAACTATGGAACTAACTAGATGGCGAATGATCTGTCGCCATGGCAACGGTATTTGATGACACCCCATAATACGCTTAGATATGTTGATGGCTGCACCGTTACCAAACCTGTGAAGTTTTGGGCTGTTTGGAGCATTTTCACTGAGGTTCTGAGAAAACCGTGTTTCATGGTGAGCATTGTGTTGCCATGGCAACGGCATTTGAAGAAATCTCAAAACTTTCCCGTAGATGTCTTCACGGCTGGACTGTTAGCTAGTGTTAATTTCGTCAGCTATTTTTTTATTTAGTTTTAGTCTTAGTCCTGTGTTAAATTTTCTTTTTAGTTTTAGTCATATTTAGTCACCTTCATCCTGTTTTTATTTAGTCAAGTTTTAGTCGACTAAAAGTCTGAGCATTTTAGTCTTATTTTAGTCAAAGAAAACTAATTATTTTAGTCTACTTTTTGTCAATGAAAACTGTTGAGTCTTTTTTAGTCATCAGATTATATAGAACATTTCAGTCAAACTAGTCTAGCCAAAACCAATAATTTGTCATTTTAGTATATATAAATAAATAAGATTATATCTTGTCCTTATTTGATGAAACACAGGTTGAATGATTGAGAAGCTTTGCAGAGAGTATCTGGTTTGTGGTGTTTTTACCTGTGTTATGACCACATTGCTTCCCTTCTGATGAAACCATGCATTCGCTTTTTTTCTCCGCCTCATTGTAGCGAAAATGGGCCCAAATATCACATCGTTTCTTTCTCCCAAGCAGTGGTGGCTTTAGACTTTTTCGTTGTCAGTCATTTTGACGGACACGATCGTAACATTTCCGTCATAATCCATTATTATCCGTCGAGTGCACAATTTATCACTCACTCGCGCTGACGGGGGGGTATTCGGTTAACGCGAGTGCAACCACTGCTCCCAAGCCCTGTTGTTGCCATTTTATTTTCTGTTAAATAAGGTTAGTTAGACCATGAGTTAGACCCGAGTCTTCCTGACAGTTCACAGTGTGCCGCTGCCCGGTGTAATTCAAATCTACCGCCGCGCGCAGCACGGACACACAGCTGCTGCCCTGACGCAGCACCGGAAATGTAACTGCTGGGAGAAAAACTGACTATCAGAGATGTAACGTTATCTTTGATAATATTTCGTCTCCTCATTTTTCGTCAACGAAAGTAAAGAGAGATTTTGGCATAGTTTTTATTTAGTAAACTACATTTTCGTCTCGTCACTTTTCGTCAACGATATTGCATGATGATTTCGTTACAGTTATTGTTTACTGCTGTCGGTGCCGTCTCGTCATCGTCTCGTTTTCGTCATGGAAAAAAAGGTCGTTGACGAACATATTTCGTCATAGTTTTAGTCAACGAAATTAACAGTACTGTTAGCACACATGTGAAGTTGTAGCACTTTTTGACAATTTTCATAGGAGTTATATCGTGTTTTATTGCAAGGGATGCGTTGCCATAAAGCAGCGTTCAGTTATTATGCTCCAAATATCTGGAACAAACTCCCAGAAACCTGCAGGTCCGCTGCAACTCTGACTACTTTTAAATCCAGACTAAAGACTTTTCTGTTTGTCGCTGCTTTTAATTGAACTATTCACATCTTAAACTGCACAGTAACTTTTATCCATGTATTTTTTCTTTTAATGTTTATTTTATTATCTTTTCTTTTTAATGACAGATTTTAAATGCCATTTTCTTAATGTCTTTCGTTTTTTGTAAAGCACTTTGAATTGCCTTGTGTTGAAAGGTGCTATATAAATAAACTTGCCTTGCCTTGCCATGGCAACAGCTTTTGAGGAAAACTCACTAATGGCACTGTGACAAAGGTAACTTCGTCACTATGGACTGACGGCTTCAGGCCGGGTAATATTGCACTTTATTAGCGTGATTGCACAGTACAGTTGACATTACATATTTGCACATAATTCATACTAATTATTGAGGTAGTATCTTTTAACTGATAAACCGTATTTATTGGAATGTTGTCTGGCAGGTGCTGGTCGGGTCCTCGGCTCCGCCTGAAAAGATAGGGGAGTTTGCGAGAGCGCCGAGAGTAGTTATGCTGGTGTAAGGATGACAGCGGTTGAGCGTAATCAGGGTGCAAATAATATGTTGTCTGTGGCTGATGATTGTGTGCACCTGGTGTCCTGTGTTGTTGCTGATTAGAGTGTGTGTATTTAGGCTATGTTTCCCTGTCTGTTGAGGAGGCTGGGAAGTGTGTGTGAGATCCTGGTGGCTGCAGGCTGTGCCCACGTGAACAGCAGCAGCAGGATTGAGGCTGTGTGTATTGTGTTCATGCTGCAATAAATGCCCACACCGGGTTATATTTGGGACGTGCTGCCTCTGCCTCCTTGCTTGGTCTGGGCCGCTCAATTGTCAGCTTCACAGGCACATAGACATGTTGAGTGCTGGACCATTAACTGTCATCTGAAGTCTGGTGCCGTTTTGACCATTTTCATATCAGTTACGACAACATCGTGTTTTTTGGCGAGGGATGCGTTTCCATGGAAACAGCCTATGGTGAGATCTCAGATTTGACGGAGAGCTGTTGAGGCATGGACCGGTGATATACAAGCGAAGTTTGGGGGACGATCGGACCGTGTCCATTGGAGTTACAGCGACATCGTGTTTCATGGCGAGGGATGCATTTCCATGAAAACGGCATATGATGACACCCCATAATTGACATAGAGCTGTTGAGGGCCGGACAATTAACCATTATCTGAAGTCTGGTGCTGTTTTATCCATTTGCATAGGTATCACGACAACATCGTGTTTTATGGCGAGGGATGCGTTTCCATGGCAACAGCCTATGGTGAGATCTCAGATTTGGCATAGAGCTGTTGAGCCATGGACCGGTGATATACAAGCGAAGTTTGGGGGACGATCGGACCGTGTCCATTGGAGTTACAGCGACATTGTGTTTTATGGCGAGGGATGCGTTTCCATGGAAACGGCATATGATGACACCCCATAATTGACGTAGAGCTGTTGAGGGCAGGACCATTAACCATTATCTGAAGTTTGCTGCTGTTTTATGGCGAGGGATGCGTTGCCATAGTAACACCACATTACGTAACATCAGATTTGATGTAGAGCTGTGTTAACCATTATCTGAAGTCTGCTGCTCTGAGCATGTCAGTTGGAGTTATGACATCATCGTGTTCCATGACACAGGTGTTTATATTTGAGCTAATGACATGTCCAGAGATCAAAGGTTTCCATGGTGATGTGCAGTAATCAGTGAGAGGAGAGCATTTGCATTGTTCTGAATGAGAGATGAACCTCTTACATGTAGGGATGTCCCGATCACATTTTTTTGCTCCCGATCCGATTCCGATCATTTGATTTTGACAATCTGCCGATACCGATTTTTCCCGATCCGATCTTTATGCAATGCATTAAGAGAAAAAAAAGGTAACAGATAACGGCTGGTCATCCAACGCGATGAGTTCAGCTATCTTGGCTGTTATTTCTTTGGCCTTTTCACTGTTCTGGGGCAGTTTCTCTTTCCTTTTAAAAGTCTCTGAAAGTGTCGGTTGTTTCAGTGCCGTGTGGCCGCTGTGTACTCGTCCTGTTGTTGTTGGTGTTTGTTTCTCAGGTGGCGTATTAGATTGGTCGTGTTGAACGTAGCTCTGTTCTTTCCACCACGCGGAACCTCCGCCTTGCAAACATTGCATCTGGCTGTTACACTGCCTTCGCTTTCAATTTTATAATACTTCCAAACTCCTGAAATTTTCTCTGTCCCGAGTCCCGAGTCACCAGCTGAACGTAGCCTCTCGTTAGCTTACTGCTAGACACTGCGCGCCCACTCTGTTGCCAGCTTTGAGAGAAATAAGCAACCAGGTCTGAAAACAAGCCCAAAAGAAGCAACACATACATGATGTTGTGTCATTTCAAACCAAAACTAAGGCCTCAGGATGACTTTAAGACGTGAACATGGTCATTTTTGTTTTGTAACATTAAATAAATTTTAAAAAAAATATTAAAAAAAAAAAAAAAATCCCGATCCCCCATTTTTTTTCTCCCGATCTTTTGAAAATCTCGGGACATCTCTACTTACATGTGAACGTTTTGTTGAAGAACCGTAACAGATATCTGTGAAATTTCAAAGCGTGAAGCATGTCAAGGAACTTGAGCATCTGAAGTGTACTTTTTGTGTACTTTCGGGTTAATAATGTGGCCTTTTTGGCAGATTAACTAAAGGTGTGCGGCTGCTGTGGTGGGGAAAGATGAGGCTGAACTTACAATGGGGTTTAATGGAGACATGTTGAACGTTTTTGTCACTTCATGCCCTCAAGAGTAGGGTTGGGAACCGAAACTCGGTTCCAGATGAGAACCGATAAGAAAATGCCGGGTACCCATACAAAATACACAATTTCTGTTTAACGGTTCCTAAACGCGGTAGACCCTGTATTCCACCGGGTCCGTCTGCGCTGCGGTGACCCGGTGGAATACAGGGTAGGCGGACTGGCCATCTGTGTGTTCTGGAGAATAACAGGACGGCCCGCTCGGTACGCTGACGGCCGGCTCGGTACGCTGACGGCCGGCACCGCCCTTAATTTTTATAAACGGCATCATGTAAGTTGCGCAGACAGGCGACAGAGGTCCACAGATGCCCCGCAGCAAGGCTCCCCCCGCCCTCCCGTAGACAGTTCACGAGCTCAGTCACTTCATAACACCAAAGATGGGTCGGTCTGTAGTGGAACCTCACTTCAGACCGTTGTCTGAAGTGAGGTTCCACTACACTAAAAAAGAAAAAGACAAGGCACAGTGTAATGCCTGTTAATAGCTTGGCAAAGGCATAGAGTTAAAATAAAGCACAGCTATTGTGCAATACATTTGTATTGCATGTATATTTTTTTATTTGTAAAAATATCAGTTAAAGCTTAAAAGAATAAAGATATTTTTGTTATCTAAACGTTTGACCTCTTTCTTTTACAATTTTGGAATCGAAACGGGGAATCGATAAGCAGAATCGGAATCGATGCATTTCAAACGATACCCATCCCTACTCAAGAGGCATTTTGTTTAATTTTTTTTTTTTTTCAAGCTACGAGATGTTTTCCTACGTTTCTCATGAAAAATGATGTCTCAGGAATGTAGGGTTTGGGAATTATGGCAGGTTTAAAAGAAAATATGAAGGCAAAATGTAATCTGTCCTCCACTGTGACATCACGCACTCTAAAATCTGAAGAAGGCCTCTTTACCAAGGTCTGAACAATGTTTAATATCTCTAAAAGTATGAATCAGATTTAAAAGTTGTGTTACACGAATAATGTCAGAAAGATGTGTAACATTTTAAAGTTGGAATGAGGTTTCTGAGTGAAAGTCTGAAGGAACAGTTGGCAGTTGAAGTCGCATGAAGATTTTTCAAGTCTGAAGAGTTTCTCCATTGACTTCCATGTTAAACATTTGATGAATTTTGGGATATATCTCTGGAATTATGAAAGTTATGAATGAAAAGAGTAACAGCCATCGATTCCCGACTGAGCTGAACGTTTTGATGTTTGAACGGAGTTTCTGCGATGTGGAATGTGGGAGCAGAAGAGGCGCAAAATAACCAGGCGCAATAATAAAGAATTTCGTGCGTCGAATAACAGTTGGAATGCTCTATCAGCATTCCCACTAGATTCCCACGGAGCTGTGAGCACTTAGACATTTATGTGACGCTTTTCCACTCATTCTTCCAGTTCTCCGTTTTCCTGTGTTGAAATCGACCAGCTGTGAAGTAGTGAAAACACTTCCGCGTAGTCTGCTCTCGTGTATCCTCCCTCTCCCCTCCTCCCTCTCCCTCTCCCCTCCTCGACTCCTCCGTGTGCATTTCAGCTATTGGGACGTCCTTCAACATGGCGTGTCTTGATCGATTTCCGGGTCAAGTTCCGGAGGAGGGGAAGAGAGAAGTCGAGGAGGGGTATTGAGACGAGCCTATAGTGACATTTTGCCTCTGCATTTAACCCATCCTAGTACCAGGAGTCTAGGGTTGCGGTCCAATAGTCCATTTAGCTTAGGACTCTTCCTAACCTAGTGAAATTACCCGGAAGTACGTCAGTGGCAGCCATGATAAGTGCTGTTCTAATTCTCTAGTGTCTAGATCAGGGGTGCCCAACCAGTCGATTCCCAGTCGATCGCGAGATGTGTCTAAAAATAGAACAACAATATTCTGTTTTATCGTTAATGTCCTGTAACATAATCTTCCCGTGCCAGAATAATGCACTTGAACGCACCAAAGCTTTGTGATTGGCCGGCGTGACCCATGTGTGGGGGCGTGGCTGGTGGGCAGTGGGCACTATTTCGCTGACGTTGTCCGTGTCAACCAGGTGTCAACAGGAGTGACAGTCCGCACACACACACAAGACCGCAATTATGGCAGAAGCAAAAAAGCCCAAAATATATAATTTTCACTCCGAGTGGGAGGATGATTATTTTTGTATCTATTACAATTCAAAGTCCATCTGTCTCATCTGCAATGCGAGCGTGGCTTTATCAAAGAAGGGTAATTTAGGAGCGGCATTTCAAAACAGTACACAAACGCTACGAGACGGAAATCCCCAAAAGGGGAGGGGCCTGAAAGGACAGCTAAATGCACAGCAGTCCATTTTCACCAGGCCCAACAACAAGAGCAAGGATGCTACCATAGCATCTTATCGTGTCTGTCACGTTCCAGAGAAACACATGAAGTCTTTCAAAGACGGCGAAGTTGTGAAAGAAGCATTCCTGGAGGCTGCGACGCGCTTTTGGGGGACAGTAAAAATAACAGCAGCATTTAAACAGGTTTTTGATATAATAAAAACTCAAGTTAGATTCCGTTATTAATCAGCTGTAAGTTTTAGTTTGTTTGAACTTATTCATTATAATTATTGTACAAAATGGTATAAGAATGCAAACTTAAATTGATTATAGTCTATTATCAATTCAGGTTAAGAAACTAGTGTTGCTTGCATCCTATTTTAAAGGCATTTCTTTTTATACTCTACTAAAATGCAACAAAAAAAGGGTTTGATTCTATTAATTTAGTCTTTTTTATTGCACTGTTGCAGCAGATTCCTGAGTAGCTTCAGATCTGAGTTGTCTTATTAGTAAGCCTAATTTATACTTTTGTAGCAACACTATTTTTATATAATGGCAAAGAAAGGGTTCAGAGTCTTTTCTTTTTCCTGTGTCATATGTGGCAGCACTGTTCAATGTTTCTTGAAAACATTACCCACTGTAGTGACGTGTGAATAAACTCCAACTCTGTATCAACAACACTGTTGTGTAACTTCAGTTAAATACTTGTGTAGATTAGAAAGAGGTAAGATAAAGGATCTGCAGTATTTTATGAAGTATTAATCGTACAAAGGTCAGTTTTATACAAGTAGAAGTGTGTATTTACCTGGTAGCAGGCTGTCAGTAATGGCTACGCCTCTCTATTTGGACTGGTAGATCTCGGCAGACTGGCAACTTTAAAAGTAGCTCTCGGTTCAAAAAAGGTTGGGCACCCCTGGTCTAGATGATAGGAAAGGAGTTTCAAACTTCGTTTTATAGCCTCCTTTAGCTTAGGAACCACTGGACCTCCCTTTACGAAAGGAGAGGAGAAAATGCTGCCCCACAATGCCTTGCAGCCGCAGCATTTGCCGTCACACAACAGTCGGCCGTTCACGGAAACAACCGATTATGGCCGAGAAATAATATCATGAACGTTACGGTGCTTATTAAGCTTTTTAAAACGTATGTGGGAAGTTGCCAAAGTGCTTTGTTCTGAACGTTCATCAGTATTATAATCAAAGAGAGAAATATGAACGTTAGTTTTTACTGAAATGATCAAATAAAGTCAACATTTCACAGTCTTTACTGAGCTGTGTGGAGTTTGTTCAACTTTTAAAAGATGTTTGAATGGTGATATACACAGTGATAGATGTTAAGGACTAACGTTTATAATAAATACATCTGTATTGATTGATCTTTTCATCAATCATACGTATTGGGATCATTTGTATTAATGTGGATCGGAGGGAGAGGGTGACGAGCAGAAGTTTCACTTTCCTTTTTTATTTCAATTCCAACTTTGGTCATGAAGAATCTGTTTCTCTGTTGTCCCCGTTCATAAAGCATAAAGCAACAGCATCAGAGCACGGTGCAGAGTCTCTAGATGAGTTTACAGTAGTCCCTCGTTCTTATTATACATCCATGTTTGTAGTCCGCTGTATAGAAAACTGTAGTTTCCATAGTTTCCCCACAGCAGCAGACGCACAACATGACGTCCGCTGGCGCATCATAAACACGTGGGATAGTGAAAGTGCAGTCGATTCTCTAAAGTACCGCAGTCTCTTCTCCTAAGTCCTTTTGAATTCTCCTATCCACTATCCCTTAACCCCGTGACGTTTCACTCAGAGGTCAAGGAATAGACGATAGGGTTAGAACTTAGGAGCTGATTTTTTTACTATTGGACCGTAACCTAGTACTAAGAGCAGTGGGCAGCTATTGCACAGCACCCGGGGACCAATGGGAGAGGGGGGCGGGGGGGGTTGTCCGGTGCCTTGCTCAAGGGCACCACGGCAGGGCCCAGGAGGTGAACTGGGACCTCTCCACTTCAAGTATCAAAAGTAAAAGTATTGGTTGCAGTATTTATCTTTTCACAGATTATTATTATATTATCCTGTTCTTATTTTAGTTTGTAGATATGTAAAGCACTGAGGAGATTATCAGTACTGCATTATACCATATCAGCTAGTATAAAACTAGTAACCGTGTTTAGGCCCGTCACGATAATTTTGTTGGACGATACATTTTCCCGGAAATTATTGCGATAAACGATAATATTGTCGGCACCTTTGTAAGACCATTTTAGACCACTGACATAATGATCATATATAATAATAATTCAAGCACATCCTTTCAAACAGAACTTTTTATTGAACATTCCACATTGCAAATGAAATGTGAAATAATATTCAAATATATAAATTATATATAATAAAGAAAACAAATACATTTAATTATAACAAATTAATTAAAATCACACACAACCAAAACAATACATTAAATAGACTCGGGCTGGAAAACAGAGCTCTCTCTCTCTCTCTCTCTCTCTCTCTCTCTCTCTCTCTCTCTCTCTCTCTCTCTCTCTCTCTCTCTCTCTCTCTCTATATATATATATATATATATATATATATATATATATATATATATATATATATATATATATATATATATAATATATATAAAAATAAATATGAGCACACATTGTCTCACAAGCAAACCCTCCTTAAAACAACAGTCACGTGTACAGTCCACTGTCCATACAAAGACCCAGATGCCTCAACAGGCCATATCCAAATCTGTTTTTCAAAGATTTCGAGCAAGGAACACCAACATGTTTGCATTGTCGGGCAAATGCATCTTTGATTGTAAACTGTCGGGAAGGTGGGGGCTCTCCAGCTGCCGTGTTTTCTACCAGCTGGGAAAACAGAATGGGTAGCTTGTGTTTCAGGTGCAGTTTAAGGTTGGTCGTATTGCTAGCTTCTGTTGCTACCTTTTTTAAACAAATGTGAAACGCCGCCCAGCTCATTCAAGTCCGTAGGTTCGCCTCGTTGATTTGGCTTAAATCCTAAATATTCCCACACTGGAGATGTGCTATTAGGTTTTAAAACCACTTCCATTCAACTTCAAATTCCCCTCGAGTAAGTCACACGTTGTCTCCTGCTTGTCACTATATTATTAATTTGGCTGTTACGCTGCTGCACGCGGAGTGTCCTGACCTGGCTGTGTCATGGGCTGTGTGTGAGCCCCGCCCCTCAAAGCGCGCCGGGCCGGCAGACACAGTGCGCCTGGCTAAAATGCTGGTCACATCTTTATGTAAACAAACACAAAAAAAATGCAGCACTCCCCAGGATGTTCTGTCTAATACAGTGTCTGACTTCTTGATGTGCATTCGTCCAGTCTCAAAGCAGTGGTTCCTGCCTGCGGTGAGGGGGGACATCCCCCCCGGATGTGCTGCCCATGGCTTCGTCTGTGATGGGACCCGGATTCTGGTCTTTGGCGGCATGGTGGAGTTTGGGAAATACACCAACAGCCTTTATGAACTCCAGGTAATGACACCACAGATATTCAGTTTGGATTCTAACCAAGTTGCTTCAGTGAAGAAACTTTTCAAATGTTGACTTTGATCCCGTGTGGCTCAGGCTAGTCGCTGGCTGTGGAAGAAGCTGAAGCCCAGGGCCCCAAGGAACGGCCTGCCCCCCTGTCCCCGGATCGGACACAGCCTCACTGTTGTGGGGAACAAGTGTTACCTGTTCGGAGGGCTGGCCAATGATAGTGAAGACGCCAATGGCAATGTACCAAGGTACAGTCAAAAGAATAAACACAACAACGAAAACAAAGGCTTTGTTTTTGAGACATGAATACAAACCTGGATATCGAGTTTTATTTGGCAAGAGCTTTACCTCTCAAGTGTTTAAATTAGGGCAGCAACTAATTATGCATATTATGTTACTGTTTATATTAAATTACAATGTTTAAATGTAATAATGGAGTTAATGAACATAAAATAGTGAAACCCAAAGTTAATCTATTCACAATGATGCAGTTCAATACAGCCTCTGACTTTTTACCATCTTAGATACATGGGTGACTTCTTTGAGCTGGAGCTGCAGTCTTTAACAGGAGTAAGAGGTTGGACCATTCCTGAGACAAAGGGGGGGGGTCCCTCAGCACGGGAGTCCCACACGGCGGTCTCCTACACTGGGCTCGGCTCCCCGAAGATCTACATCTTTGGTGGGATGCAAGGATCCCGGTTAGACGACCTCTGGCAGCTTGACCTTGGTAGGATTTTTTTCTTTTCTTTTGACAGATAATATTGACTAGCTGCAAGTTTGAGAAAGGAACTTTTGAAATATTTCGCATCATTAAGTTGCCACTAAACCTTGATTTAAATGTAAAAACTGTTGTCGGCTTATTTTCAAATGTGCATGTACTGAGAAATATCTCTTTTTTATATTTGTAGTTCCTTAATATTATCATCCTTCTTTCTTCAGACACAATGGTTTGGTCGACAACTGAAACCAGAGGTTCCACACCACTTCCCAGAAGCCTTCACTCTGCCAGTGTTATTGGAAACAAGTATGGGATTTGCCATTATTGGTGTCATGTCTCTGTTAAAGCAGAGGTCTAGTTTGTATATAACAGCTGGCCCAAAGAGCCTTTGACGAACTGTCCCTCTGTCTGCAGGATGTTTGTTTTTGGTGGCTGGATTCCTGCCCCAGAGTCAGACCTGCACACTGCTGTAGAACCTGAATGGATCTGCAGTGACTCCTTAACTGCACTCAATTTAGGTGAGTACATTACTCTGACTTCCACACAGGGTAAAACCATAGAGAGCATCTTCATTTGGTGCTTCTTGTCAACATTTGCTGTTAAATCATTTTTTAACATGAGGTTTTGTCAGCAGCATGTTCAACGTTAATGTTTTAGGAAACTTCAAGCTATGTGCTATGTGTTTTATTCACTCAATGATGCCTGCTTTTCCTATCTCAGACACTATGAGCTGGCAGGATCTTGGCTCACAGCAACAAGACAATGTTGAGTACCAGCTGCACAGTCAGGGACCCCAGAGTGACGATCCGTACGCCTTCCTACCCAGAGCCAGGGCCGGACACTGTGCTGCTAGCGTGGGGTCAAGGCTCTACATCTGGAGCGGCCGGGACGGGTACTGCAAGAGCTGGAACTACCAGGTCTGCTGTAAGGACCTGTGGTACCTGGAGACAGGTGAGAACTGACACCCAGCTGGGAAGAAAGTCATCTAAAGGCGTATTCATACTTTCCATATCCGCGAGTGTCCACCTTGGTCCTTGTGATGCAAACTTTAGTGCTGCGAAAACATCAGAAAGCAGATGCACTTCCTCAATCTCATATTCTGTGTTCTGTCCGCAGAGCGACCAGCCGCCCCAGAGGCCCCCTTACTCATCAAGTCTACCGTCAGCATGCTTCATGTGGCGTGGCGCCCCCTGGTGGCAGCAGACTTCTACATCCTTCAGATCCAGCCTACACCCCCACCTGCCAAAGCCGTCCATCTCACTGGAGCAGAGGCACTGGGCAGGAAGGCTGAGGTACTCCCTACAGGAACAGAGGGTACAGAGCACCTGAAAACAAATCTGCAGCATGTTTATCAGGATGCACACCTTTCTAAGAACATTTTTGAATCACCTTTCAGATTTACAGTCTGTTCAACCTCCAACTGGAGGAACCGCTAATAAAGAAGATGAAACATCACCACAGGTAGACACTTTTAAATCCACCTTTTAGTGTCGCCTTGGCTTGCTTGAAACCTCAACTGAGGTGGAACCCAAAAAGTTAATATCCACAACTAAAAACTTTTTAAAAAACTAGACCAACTACAGACATGTCGGTACTGTTCTCTTAGATTTCTTTACATGTAGAGTCTTTATTCTGAGCGATGCTAGCTTGTGTTGTAAAGCTCTTTAAGTAGTCACTATGATTAAAAGCGCTTTATGAGTGCAGTCCATTTCCTGCCTTGTGAATGAACCCAGCTGCAGATCATCAAGTAAACAACACCCTGAGTTCTGTATTAAATTGAGCACTGTTACTCAGGTATTTTAATGCAGTTCTTCCAATTTTGAAAGAAAATATGTTCTGCTTTACTTTTCTCTCTGAATTACAGCTTGGTTCAGCACAAAAGGACACTAGGGCAGAATCCTCGGTGAGCAAAGCAGAGAGCAGTGCTAGCAGGGACTGTGACACAAAGCGCTGCAGTAAGTCCTGTTGTCCAGTGATGCTAGGCATTTCTGTACTTCCACTCATTTTTTTCCTTTTCGGAATAATTAAATAGGCAATAGGTATGCCTAAAGTAATAAAGCTGCATCCAAATGGGTCATGATGCAAGGGGGTATGATTCAATCTGCTGTGATATTTTGCAATGCTGCAAGCAAGGAGATATATTGTGATTTATTGTACCTAATTTTAGGAACCGGTCACATATTATGGCCTCACTAGAAAGGGTTTTGAGGTTGTGACGTCAGTTAGGGACGAGTATGCGGCAGACAAACACACTTTGATAACTTGTTCTGGTGTGACTGGGGAAACAAATACAATGCTACACACAGTGAGAAAAACCTGGTAGATGTCAGAGGCCCTGCTGCAACACACGACATGTAAAAAGTAATGTTCTCCTTCCCACACAGCGTTAGGGAAAGGACAAACAACAGGTCTGTTCTGCTGTCTCACTCCAGCGTTAGTGAAGCTGCCGTTGTTTGGCTTTGATCCGCTGACCTGTTGTGCTCTCTCTCTCTGGTGCAGCGGACATATCAGCAGAGGTCAGCAGCTCAGCTCAGCAGCAGCCAGGTACTGATGCTGCTCAAGCTCAGGAGTCAAATCACACTGCAGCATGTCGTGAAGTAAAACTCACTGAGGGCGTCCTTTTCTTTCACAGAGAAACAGCCAGTGGACAAGACATCAGATCTCTCCCATACCCATCAGGTCAGACCCACCTGTGTACAGTAATCATTAGCTCTTACTGGGCTCAGTGTAAAGTCAGACTGAAACCTCTCTCCTCCAGGTCCATCAGACCCCAGAGGAGGTGTGGTTTGATGTTGGTGTGTTCAAAACACTGTTCTGTGAGGCCAGCCATTACTATTTACCTGCAGACATTGACCAGACGACTGCAGCCAGCAGCAGCCGGCCACCAAACACTAATGAGGTAAATACCATAATAAAAACTGACTGAAAAACAGTTTTTACTGTTATTTAATATATATTTTAGACAGGGCAATCCAGTCAATATTTATTTCCTTTTTTTATGTGTGAAAATCTGTTGAAATTTCAAATTTCAATATAGACCAGGCGATATATTTAGGGCTGCAACATTTTAGCCAAAATGGTTATCACAATGATTAACATTGAGGTGACAATTATTTATCACAATCATTTATAGACTTTTCTTTGGACACGTTTTTTTTATTGCAAATTAAATAAAGAAATGTTAATAGCCCTTGCACGGCTTTCACTTCCATGTTGTGCCACATTCCTTCTAGTGGACAGATCGTTCACATCATTAAGATAACATTCTTCTCGTAGCACATTTTAGTTTGACCAGTCTGCCTTGTTTCCTAAATTATTACATATTGTATAATATTCTCCTACTCAGATTGCAGCTGCAACATTCAGGAACGTTTTTCAATTCTCTTTAAGCTCAATAAACACAGATACTATTTGACAGGATTTGTTTCCACAACATCAAAATCTTCTAGGGAACGTGGACCACTTTTAGTTTCTCAGGGACACCCCAGGGTCTCACCACACAGCTTCTGTATATCCTCTGCTTTCCCATCAGCCCTCCCTCCAGAGGAAGTGTCCCGGGCCTCAGGACTACCTGAGCAGAGAGAAGCAGGAGCTGGCTCCAGGGCAGACCTACAGGTTCAGAGTTGCAGGCATCAACTTCTTCGGCCAGGGAGACCTCAGCCCGGTCAGTGAGTTCAAGACCTGCCTGCCAGGTTTCCCCGGAGCGCCTTCTGCTGTCAGGATCACTAAGGTGACACATATGGGACTCACACTGACAACCTGTATAAACTACGAAAGAGCTGCCCCTTAAAACACTTTCTTTGCACAGGCCAACGATTCGGTCCACATCACGTGGGACGCCCCCCCCTCCCCATCAGGCCGGATCCTGGAGTACTCCATGTACATGGCGGTGAGGAAGAGCCGCTCCACCAGCTCGGAGCGTCCGGGTCAGATGGCCTTCATCAGGATATACCGCGGCATCAAGACATCCTGCTCGGTCAGCTCCACCCAACTGGAGAACGCCCAGATCGACTGCTCCGCCTCCAACCGGCCGGCAGTGGTCTTCCGCATAGCTGCTAAGAACGAGCAGGGCTACGGCCCCGCCACGCAGATCCGCTGGATCCAAGGTGCAAGAGCTGGACTTTATTTTCTGCTCATTTTTTTACCAGAATGATATGTTTTTCCAATTGTATTCAACCTGTCTCTGTGTTTTTAGATCCTATTAAATTGCGAGGGTCTGCCTCCAAAGCTGACAGCAATGCTGAGGCTGACCTAGATGCTGCTGACAGGTAACCAGTCAGCTCAAGATTCTTCATTTTGTCTTTCTACATTTTTTATTTTGAATAATTTATTTCTTGCTTTTTCAATGTTGTCTTGCAGCTCCAGCTGAGTGTGTGGACCAATGACACACGTTTCTGGAAAGACAATATGAGCACTCAGGAAAATGGCGATTGTTCATCACTGCGTTGTCTTACATTACCTACAGTTTTGTTAATTTATTTTCTTACATATTTAAATATTCCCCTGTAAATATATTTTCATAGGAAGTTTGACCACTTGGGTATTTTTGTTAATTGATTATTTTGACAAGTAATAAGAAATATGATGTTGACCCAAACAAGAAAAAGATGTACAACTCTGAAAGCATCAGCCAGTGTACATCGGAAAGAAAATCTTGTTGCAATATTGCTGTTGTTTTTTAATCAGACCATTTTCTATGATTCAGGTTGGGTTTTTAGATCTTTTAAGGTCTTTTAATGTGTTATCATTACCCCAGATTGTTAAAAAAAATATTTTGCAAGTCTGTCGTGAATAAAAAATGTTTTTATGATGACTTCAACTAAAGAGCAGAGCACAACGTATGTAGCTGGTTTGAATTAAAGGTATAGAACATGTCCCATATTTCACGAAAGAGCGTTGTATGTTAACTTTTGTTGTCCTTGGCTTGACCAACTCATTGTTTAGTGGGCACAAAGTATTATTGTTGTCCTCCTCCCTGTGCTCCTCCATCATGTCTGCACTCCAGATTATTACGGGCCTCTCTAACAGAGAAACTGTTATCCGGACCTCAAATGATTGAGAGCAGTGCTTTATCTCTTCATGTGGTTGCTAAAAAAGGATTTATTTCTTGTACTTCCTTTCATAAAGGAGCATTTATCTTATTTGTTTTATTTACACAAACATTTTCTGATGAAAATAACTATATTTAAAGTTGAGACAAATGGACATTTGATCAGAACATGCACATAAATCATTTTCTCCGTTAACATTCATTGGTTAGACTGCAGACTTATTACCGACCTTGAAGATGAATTGTGTTGAAGGTAAACTTGTATTAATCTTGTCCCTAAAATGAAATTCACTTGTGTTGTAGCCACAGAAAATCCTTTTAAAAGTAGTTTCTGTAATGCAGCCGATTGTGTTTTAAGCGAGGCCAAATATATTGTAAAGTTGGACCAGAGGAAAAATATGACTTGCATTAAGCCCTTTTAAGTAGTAACCAACAGGTTTACATGCTGTTTTAAGTAGTATTAATATATGTTCAACAGCTGCTTCTTACTGAGGGGGGTGCAGGATGGTCAGTACCATTTTTGTACAATAAATACAAGTTAAGATTACCAGGATTAACACTTTGCAATTTAATATTAGAAACGATGCTTACTGAAACATAGTTCAAATGTATGAATCATTTGAATGCTGAATACATTCAGTCAATATGTAGAGACTTGGAGGTTAAGCAATGTCTCAGTTACGTTATAATTATAATGGGTAACATTACTCACAAACTTGTTATAGCAAGGTACATATTGCCAGTACTAAAGTATTAATTGTAAAAAGTCCTTCCATAGGGTTTCGTAAAAGCTGTTTTCAACAACAGAAATGCACCTCGGGAAAAATGTCCCATGATCCCACAGTTTGTAGTTTTCAGATTAGCTAGCTATCACAATGGATGTATAACAATTGCTAGGAAAAGAAACAAAAAATAGTAAAGAAAGTTCCAAGTTCTAACAGAGGTAAGGGGCTTTCAGCTGCTGGAGTCTGTAACACGGTATGAGCTGCACACAGCCATGGCAGGCTAATGTTACTAGCTCCAGCCTACAGTCTGCTTCTTGTTTAGGTCAGCCTACAGGTAGCCAGGCTGTGGATAGATTTAGATAGATAGTCTTCTGCGCTTTTAATAAGACTTGGTGTCTGAATTTAGTTTATAGCTGATCGTCAAAAGTACACTGCTCCTCTGACTTTGCATGACAAACGCCAGGAGGAAGGAGTGTCCTATAACGAACGCACGTAAGTAGCCAATGTTAGCTGGCTAGTTAGCATAAAGTCGCGGGACATTTAAAAACAACTCAATCCTGTAGACGGATTTGGGACGCCAGTTATAACTGGAATAAGATAAACGCGTAATCTAAATAAGCACATCACAACTGATGATCCACTGGCTGTTGTGAGTGTCTCTGTTCAGCTCAGGCTAACGGTAGCTTGGTTGTATCTATTTTAAGGGAGCCAGATAACAACAAACAGTCAGTGCACATTAAGTTAAATACCATATCTCTGGTTTCTGAGAGTAAGGTTACCTAGCTTTATTTGTTTATGGTTTTAAAGTCTGTATATGAAACTACAGTGTATGCTGTGATAATAGCATTCTGAAGGTAGCTTCGTTGTGCTCAGAGACAGAGCTTTATGAGTCAATGAGACTGACAGGGTGCTTAAGAGGTTCAATATTGATTCACTGACTGCTCCTCCACAGCAGCAGGGAGCCGACTAATCACTGGAGAAGACTCAGAGCGCCTCTGCTGAGAGGTTGTGATTTGAACAAGTAGCCAGGGGACTCTTCTTAATGCCACCATGGAAACTAACTGACAACAAAGCCAGCCCAATTCTGCCCTCTCTAAGCACCTCACCACACTAGCAGGGAGTGTTTGTGACTGAAAAGAACAAAGCTTGCTGACAACCCTATTTCATTTCTAAATAAAGACACAGTAGTTATATTGCTTGGTTCAGAAAGCCTTCTTCATCTCCTCCTGTCTCTGGCTCTTTGCTGCAGAGGCGAGATGACCTCCTCCGCCCTCGGCCAGTCGCCACCCTTCATTCCGAACCTGGAGCCTGGGATGGGGAAGTCTGCAGCCATGCTGGGCTTGTCTGCTGGGCTGGGGGGTGCAGAGATGGAGCTGCAGAAGATGCTTATTGATGAGAGGATGAAGTGCGAAAACCACAGGACCAACTACAAAACACTGAAGGCTGAACACACCAGGTAAAACTGATCTAATATAAACGTGTTAAGTATTTTTGGCAGTACTTTGTTTTGTATGGAGTACGAATTATGAGGGAAGACAGAAAATATAATATTACTTTATGAACACTGTGTGTTTGCAGTAGTAGAGAAAACATCTCATAGAAACCATCCCTCCATAACCATACAACAACACTGACCCTGGCTATGATTGTATGAGTCGATGTGCTTCAGTTGCTGTGCACTGCGCTCACTCCCATCCTGCTTGCAGCCTGCAGGAGGAGCTGACCCGGGCGCAGGGAGAGCTGAGGCGCCTGCTGAGTGACAGACAGGCTCAGCAGGAGAAACTGCAGCTGCTGCTGGCCGAGCTCCGGGGAGACCTGCTGGACAGAACCAGGGAGCTGGAGGAGCTTCGGCTGCAGGTACACGAAGCCTGTGATGAGTCTCACACAATGAAACTGGGTAGAATCATGGATTATTCTGCTGTTTGATTGATCAAAGGACAGGTTGGGGTTTCACTGATGTTATAGTTGAAATACATACTTTGTGCTGGGGACAGCCATTAGACCTGTTAAGAATGTGGTGGTCAAAAGTCAAGTTTACTGTAACCACACCTAACACGTCATTGGCAAGAACTCTAGAATTCATATTTTTACAATTGGACAATTTCGTGCAAATTTCAAACAAATGTCTAATAGAATATAATGATGAAGTGATGACACTATGGATTAAAGCTCAATTTGACTGTTTGGCGGAGCGAACCACAAGGATGTAATTATTGTTGTTTTTAATTATTAAAATGGCGTCTCCGTAAGATAACTTTAATCGACTTTCTGGCTACAAATGTGTGTGTGTGTTTTTGAGCAGGTGATGACCCCCCAGCGGCTGGAGTTGCTCAGAGCTCAGGTGCAGCAGGAGATGGAGGCTCCAGTCAGAGAGAGGTTCAATAAACTCGAGGAGGTCGGTCATGTTTCTGTGTCTGTATGGCACATAAGTATTATAGGGATGTCAGGCTACAAGAACTTTAGTAGACAATACCATTACTGGCGGCTAACAGCTAACATTAACTAGCTTTGCTTCTGCTGATTACATCACACTTCCCATTATCAGAGGAAAACATGTATATCATCCATTTTTCATAGTGAGGTCGCTGCTTTCCAAACACGTTTTCTTTTACCATGGGACATCGTTTGTGTCAAGCCCTGATGTCAATCTGTCCTTTGCATTATCATAGACCTATGAGGGAGAACATGGGTCAGTGAAAGAGTCCCCCACCCTTACTACTATGTAGTCATTATATATTGTATGCAGTTAAAATCACATTTTTTACATTGTGATTAACCTTATTATTTAATACAGCACCGAATACATCTCTTAACAGTGATACGGTGCTAAGAACAAAGTTCTCTCCTGTTATCGATTATGTCACTTTGGAAATTGCTGTTAAAAATGATTAATAGCTGCAAATGGCTTCTATTGAAGAAGAAAATGTTGGAATTATCTTTAAATTCCTGCTTTAAATAGCGTCAGCAGCTATGACTATGAAGTCAATAGCAACGGTCAAGATGTCAGCATCGAGTGGCTTTTGACAATCTTTGAGTCTGTGCTGATTTCCATGTTGTCTGCCTGATTGCTCTCATCCCCTTCTCTCTGATTAGAAGTGTTATTACTCCGTGTACACATTTTCTTTCCAGGAATCCGAGAAGTACAGGTCTGAGTACAACAAGCTGCGGTATGACTTCACTTTTCTCAAGTCCCAGTTTGACCATCAGAGGGAAGAACATGCTCGTACTCTGGAGGAGAGGAGGATCCGCTCTGAAGCAGAGGTCTGTGTTGTCTGATAGTCAGCACTGTGTTTTTATTAAATTGTCCTACACTGGCGTGAAATGATAAAAGAAGATAATACTGTGGATGATCCCTTTCTGTTGGCAGGTGTCTCGTCTGGAGAAGGAGCGGGAGGAGCTGCTTGCTCAGTACCAGGGTTCAGACCCGCTGCGTGATGGCAGACGAGTGGAGGCTCTGCTGAGGGAGAAGGCTCAGCTCCACCTGCGGCTGAAGGGCCTGGAGGCAGAGGGGGCGGAGCTCCGGGCCCAGAGAGAGAACTCAGGCCAGCAGGCGGAGAACGTCCAGCGCATCCAGATCAGACAGCTGACAGAGAGTCAGGCGGCGGTGAAGTCCATGGAGGTGAGACGGCTGCTCTCCTTTGTTTGTTACAGCGCTTCCAAATAATTTGTTGCTTCAAAGCTTCATTCAGGTGGCATTGGGATCACTTCAAAGCTTCATTCAGGTGGCATTGGGATCACTTCAAAGCTTCATTCAGGTGGCATTGGGATCACTTCAAAGCTTCATTCAGGTGGCGTTGGGATCACTTCAAAGCTTCATTCAGGTGGCATTGGGATCACTTCAAAGCTTCATTCAGGTGGCGTTGGGATCACTTCAAAGCTTCATTCAGGTGGCATTGGGATCACTTCAAAGCTTCATTCAGGTGGCATTGGGATCACTTCAAAGCTTCATTCAGGTGGCATTGGGATCACTTCAAAGCTTCATTCAGGTGGCGTTGGGATCACTTCAAAGCTTCATTCAGGTGGCATTGGGATCAATTCAAAGCTTCATTCAGGTGGCATTGGGATCACTTCAAAGCTTCATTCAGGTGGCATTGGGATCACTTCAAAGCTTCATTCAGGTGGCGTTGGGATCACTTCAAAGCTTCATTCAGGTGGCATTGGGATCACTTCAAAGCTTCATTCAGGTGGCGTTGGGATCACTTCAAAGCTTCATTCAGGTGGCGTTTGGATCGCTTCAAAGCTTCATTCAGGTGGCGTTTGGATCGCTTCAAAGCTTCATTCAGGTGGCGTTTGGATCGCTTCAAAGCTTCATTCAGGTGGCGTTTGGATCGCTTCAAAGCTTCATTCAGGTGGCGTTTGGATCGCTTCAAAGCTTCATTCAGGTGGCGTTTGGATCGCTTCAAAGCTTCATTCAGGTGGCGTTGGGATCGCTTCAAAGCTTCATTCAGGTGGCGTTGGGATCGCTTCAAAGCTTCATTCAGGTGGCATTGGGATCGCTTCAAAGCTTCATTCAGGTGGCGTTGGGATCACTTCAAAGCTTCATTCAGGTGGCATTGGGATCACTTCAAAGCTTCATTCAGGTGGCATTGGGATCACTTCAAAGCTTCATTCAGGTGGCATTGGGATCACTTCAAAGCTTCATTCAGGTGGCATTGGGATCACTTCAAAGCTTCATTCAGGTGGCGTTGGGATCACTTCAAAGCTTCATTCAGGTGGCGTTTGGATCGCTTCAAAGCTTCATTCAGGTGGCATTGGGATCACTTCAAAGCTTCATTCAGGTGGCGTTGGGATCACTTCAAAGCTTCATTCAGGTGGCGTTGGGATCACTTCAAAGCTTCATTCAGGTGGCGTTTGGATCGCTTCAAAGCTTCATTCAGGTGGCATTGGGATCACTTCAAAGCTTCATTCAGGTGGCATTGGGATCACTTCAAAGCTTCATTCAGGTGGCGTTGGGATCACTTCAAAGCTTCATTCAGGTGGCATTGGGATCACTTCAAAGTTTCATTCAGGTGGCATTGGGATCACTTCAAAGCTTAATTCAGGTGGCGTTGGGATCACTTCAAAGCTTCATTCAGGTGGCGTTTGGATCGCTTCAAAGCTTCATTCAGGTGGCGTTGGGATCGCTTCAAAGCTTCATTCAGGTGGCATTGGGATCACTTCAAAGCTTCATTCAGGTGGCGTTTGGATCACTTCAAAGCTTCATTCAGGTGGCGTTTGGATCGCTTCAAAGCTTAATTCAGGTGGCATTGGGATCACTTCAAAGCTTCATTCAGGTGGCATTGGGATCACTTCAAAGCTTCATTCAGGTGGCGTTTGGATCACTTCAAAGCTTCATTCAGGTGGCATTGGGATCACTTCAAAGCTTAATTCAGGTGGTGTTGGGATCACTTCAAAGCTTCATTCAGGTGGCGTTGGGATGAAAACTGTACAGCTTCATTTTCTGGGTCATCTTACTGGAATAGATCCCAGGTTAGGGGGGAGTGACAAAGCAGGGTTCAGAGTCATTGATGAATAACTTACAGAAATATCATGAGCAATAGCCCACCTTCTCCTCACCTCTTTTGGATCCTCTCTCTCTCTCTATCAAACACACACACAGCTTAGTCCTCTCTCTCTCTCTCTCCATCAAACACACACACAGCTTAGTCTTCTCTCTCTCTCTCTCTATCAAACACACACACAGCTTAGTCCTCTCTCTCTCTCTCTCTATCAAACACACACACAGCTTAGTCCTCTCTCTCTCTCTCTCTCTCTCTCTATCAAACACACACACAGCTTAGTCCTCTCTCTCTCTCTCTCCATCAAACACACACACAGCTTAGTCCTCTCTCTCTCTCTCTCTCTCTCTCTCCATCAAACACACACACAGCTTAGTCCTCTCTCTCTCTCTCTCCATCAAACACACACACAGCTTAGTCCTCTCTCTCTCTCTATATCAAACACACACACAGCTTAGTCCTCTCTCTCTCTCTCTCCATCAAACACACACACAGCTTAGTCCTCTCTCTCTCTCTCTATCAAACACACACACAGCTTAGTCCTCTCTCTCTCCATCAAACACACACACAGATTTGTCCTCTCTCTCTCTCTCTCTCTCTATCAAACACACACACACACAGCTTAGTCCTCTCTCTCTCTCTCTCTCTCTCTCTCTATCAAACACACACACAGCTTAGTCCTCTCTCTCTCTCTATCAAACACACACACAGCTTAGTCCTCTCTCTCTCTCTCCATCAAACACACACACAGCTTAGTCCTCTCTCTCTCTCTCTCTCTCTCTATCAAACACATACACAGCTTAGTCCTCTCTCTCTCTCTATCTCTCTCTCTCTCTATCAAACACACACAGCTTAGTCCTCTCTCTCTCTCTCTCCATCAAACACACACACACAGCTTAGTCCTCTCTCTCTCTCTCTCCATCAAACACACACAGCTTAGTCCTCTCTCTCTCTCTCTCTCTCTCTCTCTCTCCATCAAACACACACACAGCTTAGTCCTCTCTCTCTCTCTCCATCAAACACACACAGCTTAGTCCTCTCTCTCTCTCTCTCTCCATCAAACACACACACAGCTTAGTCCTCTCTCTCTCTCCATCAAACACACACACAGCTTAGTCCTCTCTCTCCATCAAACACACACAGCTTAGTCCTCTCTCTCTCTCTCTCTCCATCAAACACACACACAGCTTAGTCCTCTCTCTCTCTCTCTCTCTCTCTCTCTCTATCAAACACACACACAGCTTAGTCCTCTCTCTCTCTCTCTCTCTCTCTATCAAACACACACACAGCTTAGTCCTCTCTCTCTCCATCAAACACACACACACAGCTTAGTCCTCTCTCTCTCTCTCTCTCCATCAAACACACACAGCTTAGTCCTCTCTCTCTCTCTCTCTCTCTCTCTCTCCATCAAACACACACACAGCTTAGTCCTCTCTCTCTCTCTCCATCAAACACACACAGCTTAGTCCTCTCTCTCTCTCTCTCTCCATCAAACACACACACAGCTTAGTCCTCTCTCTCTCTCCATCAAACACACACACAGCTTAGTCCTCTCTCTCCATCAAACACACACAGCTTAGTCCTCTCTCTCTCTCTCTCCATCAAACACACACACAGCTTAGTCCTCTCTCCCTCTCTCTCTCTCTCTCTCCATCAAACACACAAACAGCTTAGTCCTCTCTCTCTCTCTATCAAACACACACACAGCTTAGTCCTCTCTCTCTCTCCATCAAACACACACACAGCTTAGTCCTCTCTCTCTCTCTATCAAACACACACACAGCTTAGTCCTCTCTCTCTCTCCATCAAACACACAAACAGCTTAGTCCTCTCTCTCTCTCTATCAAACACACACACAGCTTAGTCCTCTCTCTCTCTCCATCAAACACACACACAGCTTAGTCCTCTCTCTCTCTCTATCAAACACACACACAGCTTAGTCCTCTCTCTCTCTCTCTCTCTCTCTCTCTCTCTCTCTATCAAACACACAAACAGCTTAGTCCTCTCTCTCTCTCCATCAAACACACACACAGCTTAGTCCTCTCTCTCTCTCTCTCTCTCTATCAAACACACACACAGCTTAGTCCTCTCTCTCTCTCCATCAAACACACACACAGCTTAGTCCTCTCTCTCTCCATCAAACACACAAACAGCTTAGTCCTCTCTCTCTCCATCAAACACACACACAGCTTAGTCCTCTCTCTCTCTCTCTCTCTCTCTCTATCAAACACACACACAGCTTAGTCCTCTCTCTCTCTCTCTCTCTATCAAACACACACACAGCTTAGTCCTCTCTCTCTCCATCAAACACACACACACAGCTTAGTCCTCTCTCTCTCTCTCTCTCTCCATCAAACACACACAGCTTAGTCCTCTCTCTCTCTCTCTCTCTCTCTCCATCAAACACACACACAGCTTAGTCCTCTCTCTCTCTCTCCATCAAACACACACAGCTTAGTCCTCTCTCTCTCTCTCTCCATCAAACACACACACAGCTTAGTCCTCTCTCTCTCTCCATCAAACACACACACAGCTTAGTCCTCTCTCTCCATCAAACACACACAGCTTAGTCCTCTCTCTCTCTCTCTCCATCAAACACACACACAGCTTAGTCCTCTCTCCCTCTCTCTCTCTCTCTCTCTCCATCAAACACACAAACAGCTTAGTCCTCTCTCTCTCTCTATCAAACACACACACAGCTTAGTCCTCTCTCTCTCTCCATCAAACACACACACAGCTTAGTCCTCTCTCTCTCTCTATCAAACACACACACAGCTTAGTCCTCTCTCTCTCTCCATCAAACACACACACAGCTTAGTCCTCTCTCTCTCTCTCTCTCTCTCTCTCTATCAAACACACAAACAGCTTAGTCCTCTCTCTCTCTCTCTATCAAACACACACACAGCTTAGTCCTCTCTCTCTCTCCATCAAACACACACACAGCTTAGTCCTCTCTCTCTCTCTCTCTCTCTCTATCAAACACACACACAGCTTAGTCCTCTCTCTCTCTCCATCAAACACACACACAGCTTAGTCCTCTCTCTCTCCATCAAACACACAAACAGCTTAGTCCTCTCTCTCTCCATCAAACACACACACAGCTTAGTCCTCTCTCTCTCTCTATCAAACACACACACAGCTTAGTCCTCTCTCTCTCTCCATCAAACACACACACAGCTTAGTCCTCTCTCTCTCCATCAAACACACAAACAGCTTAGTCCTCTCTCTCTCCATCAAACACACACACAGCTTAGTCCTCTCTCTCTCTCTATCAAACACACACACAGCTTAGTCCTCTCTCTGTAACTACAAGTATTTATGTTGACCAAATTGACCAGTTCTATTCATTTAAGAAAGTTCATGTATTAAAAAGACCAACTTATTTAACCCCATGAATACCTTTATTCAAATGAAGGATATCGTTTAAGATTTCATGTATTTATCTTTTTGTTAATTGTTAGGATAAAGATATTTGTTCATATGTTATCATTTGACTCTAAATGTGACCTTGTTTGCGGTTGTTGGATGTGATTAACGGTTGTTGGTGTGACAGGCGGAGCGTCAGTCTCTGCGTCTGCAGCTGGAGCGGATGGAGAGCGAGCTTCACCTTACACAGGAGCAGAGCGGCCAGCTGAGCGGGAGGCTGCACCGAGCGGAGAGGGAGGGGGCTAGTCTGAGCGGACAGGTACGCTGACCTATCATCACACAGCACTGTCTGGGCTGCTAAGCCAGGGTCAGTCCAATGAAAACCTTTAGTATTAATGACAAACACTTGAAACCTTTATGAACTGTAATCCACAACAGTTTCTCCACACACACACACACACACACACACACACACACACACACACACACACACACACACACACACACACACACACACACACACACACGTGATTTGAAGCCTGAAAGTGAAATTGATTAATATTAGGTTTTTTTGGTTCTCAGATTGAAAGCCTGAAGCATTCCCATAAACTGGAGGTGGACAGCACCAGGTTCGAGTGTGCCCGCTCTAAAGGGGAGCTGGCGAGGGAGAGAGACACACTGCTGGGGCAGGTTGATGGTATGACACACACACACACACACACACACACACACACACACACACACACACACACACACACACACACACATACACACCAGGCGTAGAAATTGAATAATATCTGACAGAACAGGAACTCTGAGTTACATTACAAAGATATACTTTGACAATGCAAGGCAGTGGAGGATGGGGAGAAGAACCCATGAAAACAACAGGAGTAAATTATTGTCTTTATTCAAACTACGGAGCCTCTGTTATTATTTATAACCTTCATAAATTAGAGCCTGTGTGTTCTGCCTCTTTATCGCCCTCCTGCCTAAGAAAGGCCACCACTACTGTATGTGCTGAAGTGTTGGCAGCACACATTTGACTTTGCACTCTGTACTTTGATCATTAGAGTAAGAGTTTATTTAACTTAACAAGTCATCTGTCAGACCCTCTCAGATCATATGTAGCATTTGTCTCCGCAGAAGAACACAGGATCCGTAATCATTCTTGCTGTTGGCATCAACCTGTTTCCCCCTCACCCTCAGATTGTCATGGTAACGTGTGTCTCAGGTCTGCAGGCAGATGTGGAGTTGATGAAGGCTTCGGCAGAGAGACACAAAGAACTTCTGGTTGAGAAAGAGAGGGAGTTAGTGAGGAGGGTGCAGGCTGCCCGTGAGGAGGAGCTCCGGAAAACTGCCATCCTGCACGAGGAGAAGTGAGAATCCCCTCAAAAAGCTCATTTACCATTCTTCCTCTCTGCAACTCGTCTTTGTATCTGTATTTACTTGTCGTGCTTTCTGTTGTGAGGCTGGAGGTGGAGAGCCGTCTTGCAGCTCTGGAGCAGCAGAGGGCGCTGCAGGCTGCTGCAGAGCACGGCCAGCAGGAGGAGCGGGAGCAGCGGCTCCGGAGCTGCCAACAGGCCGAGGAGTCTGTCCGCAGAGAGCTGCTCTCCCTCAGGTCAGCAGGACACTCGCCTGTTATATGTTTCCAGCTTATTGCTGACATTCTGGCTGACTAAAGGTTTAGTTATCTTTGACATGCAATCAATAACGTGCACGTTTATTTCCTGCAACAAATGTAGAAGAAAGGAAACTGGAGTTTGGGAGATGTTGGCTATGTTACCTTGTTGAATAATCTCCCACTTTCCTTTCTATCCTTAATTTCTACAAATGTTTGTGGTGGATTGCTAAAACAGAATGGCTTGTGAGCATGTTCCTGCAGTAATATACTTCTTTTATTTGATTAAAATGACAGCGCGAGTATTGTGTGAAATAGGTCTATGTTCCTTTTCAAATCATACCAAGAAAAATGGCTTTTGTTTGTGACGGCATGTCCTTTCATCTCTAACTCATGATGACACTCAGTGCCTCGCGTTGTGGGTTACAGAGGCAAGCTCCAGCAGCAGAGCGTCCAGCAGGAGGAGCTGGAGAGGCAGAGAGCAGAGACGGCTGACCTGCAGCAGGTACCAGCCTCCACACCCCCAGGTGTGACTGTCACACAGCCTGGCCAGGGTGTAGGTCTGAAATCAACGTGTTTTTTTTATGACCCAACAGCAGAACCAGGAACTAGGTGTTCAGCTTGGCACGCTGTCTCACTCTGAGAGCGAGCTGCTGGAGGCAAACCAGCGCCTGAGAGAAACCCTGGAGCGCCTGAGGGAGGACGTGAGGGGGGCTCGGGCTCAGGCTGAGAGGAGCCAGCAGGAGGCAGAGAGGTGCGGCTGCTGCCTCACACTGTCTTCCTTACTTTAGTGGGGTTTACTGGGGAGCAGCCTCCCGTTGGATCTTAGAACAGCAAACTCCATTTTTAAGTAAATAAAAGTCTTATCTTTGTCATTTGGGGTAATTCCAGTGGTATCACTGTTCATGTTTTATTGTTTTGTGGTTCTGTGATACAACTCTTTCTGTTTTACATTTTCTTTGTATAACTTTGTATAACTCTTATTTGTATGTGTCTTGCATTGTAAAGCACTTTGGGCTGCACCTTGCATGAAAGGTGCTACATAAATAAAGTGTATTCCATGTTTACTTTGGATAGAGGGTTACCAACATAGAGAAATGCAATGTAGATGATGCGCCTACTAAGCACTGTTGTGTGCTGCCCTCCCTCCAGGCTGGTGGACGAGCGTCGGGTGGAGTGGGTGGAGGAGAAACACAAACTGCAGGAGCGAGACGCTGAGCTGCAGCACAAATACTCTCAGCTGAAGGAGAAGCTGCAGAGGGCGGCGGCGGCACAGAAGAAGGTACCGCTGCTGTGACACTTCTCATTTAACAGGGAGTCAGGGTGCAGGGAGTCAGGGGGGGGGGGGAGTCAGAGGGGGGAGTCAGGGTGCAGGGAGTCAGGGGGGGGAGTCAGGGTGCAGGGAGTCAGAGGGGGGAGTCAGGGTGCAGGGGGTCAGGGGGGGGAGTCAGGGTGCAGGGAGTCAGAGGGGGGAGTCAGGGTGCAGGGGGTCGGGGGGGGAGTCAGGGTGCAGGGAGTCAGGGTGCAGGGGGTCAGGGGGGGGGGGGGAGTCAGGGTGCAGGGAGTCAGAGGGGGGAGTCAGGGTGCAGGGAGTCAGGGGGGGGGGGAGTCAGAGGGGGGAGTCAGGGTGCAGGGGGTCAGGGGGGGGAGTCAGGGTGCAGGGAGTCAGAGGGGGGAGTCAGGGGGGGGGAGTCAGGGTGCAGGGAGTCAGAGGGGGGAGTCAGAGGGGGAAGTCAGGGTGCAGGGGGTCAGGGGGGGGGAGTCAGGGTGCAGGGAGTCAGGGTGCAGGGAGTCAGAGGGGGGAGTCAGGGTGCAGGGAGTCAGGGTGCAGGGAGTCAGAGGGGGGAGTCAGGGTGCAGGGAGTCAGGGTGCAGGGAGTCAGAGGGGGGAGTCAGGGTGCAGGGAGTCAGGGTGCAGGGAGTCAGGGGGGGGGAGTCAGGGTGCAGGGAGTCAGAGGGGGGAGTCAGGGTGCAGGGAGTCAGAGGGGGGAGTCAGGGTGCAGGGAGTCAGGGGGGGGGAGTCCCTTAAACAGGGTCATCTGTTACAATGACTAATGACTTGTTAAACAAAGTAATTGAACCACCCCAATATTCAAGTAATGTATCCTGATTATATCCGTTACTTTTCGATTACCTCAATATCAAATACGCATATAACGAAAATAGATATCAATAAGATTGCTTTTACTAATTATATTGTGATAACAGAGAAGAGAACAATGTAACATTAGAAAAGAAGAAACCGTTCTGTCTCAGAAATGAGTCTTTCAGTGATTTTTAAATGATAAACTTGAACTACTGAATTTGATGATGAAGCAAATATTCCGGCCACTACTTTACTAATTCATATTTGTGCTGTTAACATTGTTCCGCCTAATATAATGTTTCTGTCTGTTCATAGTTTGGCTGGATTGTTGGTCCGGCTTTTCCTTCTAAGTATTCTATTCACACTTGACACTCAAACCTTATTTAAATAGTCCTAAACTAAAATCAGTAGAAGCAGACAGGTTAGTTAGTCGGCTAACAGCGGTTGGTCTACTCTACCCGTAAATGGTTGTTCCAATGAGACGTAGACCCCCGGTTTAAGAGGGTATATTCACAGCTTGTGTGTGTGTGTGTGTGTGTGTGTGTGTGTGTGTGTGTGTGTGTGTGTGTGTGTGTGTGTGTGTGTGTGTGTGTGTGTGTGTGTGTGTGTGTGTGTGTGTGTGTGTGTGTGTGTGTGTGTGTGTGTGTGTGTGTGTGTGTGTGTGTGTGTGTGTGTGTGTGTGTGTGTGTGTGTGTGTGTGTGTGTGTGTGTGTGTGTGTGTGTGTGTGTGTGTGTGTGTGTGTGTGTGTGTGTGTGTGTGTGTGTGTGTGTGTGTGTGTGTGTGTGTGTGTGTGTGTGTGTGTGTGTGTGTGTGTGTGTGTGTGTGTGTCAGAGGCGAGCGCAGACGGAGCACAGAGACAAGTGGCTGCAGGAGAAGCTGCAGCTGAAGGAGGCCAGGATTCTGGAGCTGGGCGCTGCTGCTGCTGCTGCCAACAAGTACAACGTTTTTATAATTAGAATCAACTTTACTGATATAGCACCTTTCAAAAGTTATTTACAAAGTGCTTTCACATAAAACTACAGAGAACCAGTGAATGAAAGCATCAAAACACAAAGTAAAACACACACACAAAAGAGCTGACGTGTTGCAGCCCTGATCTCCAGAGTCCAGCAGCTCTGACAGTCAGCTTTGTGTTTGGACCTGGGAACGACCAGCAGCGAGGCCTCGAGGAGCTCAGGGTGCGGACACCAGGGTGTAGGGCTTTAAAAGCTCAGATAAATAACTTTCCTCTCAAGGCCTCGCCCCAAGTTATTTCCTAATCCTAACATCGATTCTAAAAGCAACCGGTAGCAAGGATCGCTGTGATGTGCTCATATTTCCTGGTCGGAGTTAAAATCCTTGCAGCAGAGCTAAAAACATTTAAAAAATGAATGAGCGGCTGGCAGGTGTGGTAAACAGTTGTGTGTGTGTGTGTGTGTGTGTGTGTGTGTGTGTGATCTCCCCTCTTCCTCTCTGTCAGACGCTCCTCTTCCTCAGAGGAGCAGCCTCCGCTCAGCAGGCGGATGAAGGAGCTGCAGCGTCGACACAACGAGTTTCGACGCCTCCTATTGGGGGGCCATGCTCCCTACAGCGCCGGCCACGCCTTCCTGACCTCCACATCCACCCCCCCCCTCCCCGGGTCTGAGGGCCAGCAGGCCAACATCCCAGTAAGCATTATGAGTCGCAGCCAGTTCATGGACGAAAAAACAGCTCCATGTAAAAATGTACGAGGCTCAGAGCACCTTTAACACACAGGAAATAGACCAGAATGCAATGCAGCAACAGTATAAGTTGGGTTTATAAGTGTTAGCATCTCGATTCTCTCTTTACTCACACACAAACAAATAAAAAGTCACACCCTGTGGGCGGAGGTGGAACAAATCTCTGTTTCAATCACATATCACACACAAAGCCACATGTTGAGGTTGACTGTTGAACCCCCCCCACGCCCTTAGGGATGAATACTGAGGTTGACTGTTGAACCCCCCCCACGCCCTTAGGGATGAATACTGAGGTTGACTGTTGAACCCCCCCCACGCCCTTAGGGATGAATACTGAGGTTGACTGTTGAACCCCCCACGCCCTTAGGGATGAATACTGAGGTTGACTGTTTCACCCCCCACGCCCTTAGGGATGAATACTGAGGTTGACTGTTGAACCCCCCCCACGCCCTTAGGGATGAATACACTCTGAGACCGACACACAGCAAACAGGAAACTACGTTGTCCTGACTCTCACAGTCTATGGCTATCCACAGACACACTTATGATGGACCATCTCTCTCCTGATTATGATTGTTCTACAGTACTGCAATATCCTACATGTTAATGATTACGCCTTTGTCCATCACTTTAAAGACAAAACGACTCGCCAAATGAAAAGCAGCTCAAAGAATGGAGTTCCACCCTTTGGGAAACGATGAATCCGCCCTCCATAATACTTTCAATTATAACACTGTCATACTTGTCGCCCAGCCGGGTCCTGAGTTGTTTCTATCTAATGGAGATACAGGTCCTATGATTGACTAAAGTCAGACTGAAGCATTCTGTTGACGAGCTAACAGGAAACAGGGGAGGGGCCGGAGACTACAGGAGAGCTTCAGTGTGAAACAGAATGCAGCATAGTAATAGTTTTTCAGTGTCTTGTTTTCAAAATCTTAAGTGAAAATGAAACACCATTAATGACCCTTGCCTAATAGCAATACTGTGTGTGGGGGGGGGGGGGGGGGCAGGGCATTCATGTGGCTAACCGCTGTAGTGACGTCACTCTGTGTCCTGCAGGAGGAGCAGCACCAGAGGGAGCTGGCTCTGCTGCGCCGCCGGCTGGAGGACCTGGAGAGCGCCCAGCAGCAGCAGCTGCAGGACCTGGGCTCTCTGAGGGACCCCCCCCAGCCTGACCTCTGACCCCATTGGAACTGCATTAGCAAGGACACCAGCAGTGTTTTTATATCAATGGAAGCATCATTTATTGGCGTATTTAAACAAAGTAGAGGTGAGAAGAGAGGCCAGCGTTTACATGTGTAAGGCAGCTTCATGTCAAAGTGAGCCTGGCATCCTCAGGGTTGAATTCTGTGTTTACATGTTTGTTGTTTACACACATTTGTTCTGAAGCTTTCTGTGAAAAAACAAAGTTTTTATACAGCGATTTAAATAACATGGCTCTTCCATCTGTGAATTGCACAATGTATATACACAGAGTTCATGTCATATATTGAAATAAATGATTAGAAGATACCGGTTTTTCTGATCTCAGTGGTTTGACTTATTCAAGATGACTCAAGGTCCTAGAATCACACAATTGTGTGGCAACAAATCTGTTTACGTAAAGGAACTGCGTCCAGACCTCAGAACAGAGCATGGTTCTTATTGACGTGTTGGTTACATGTCTGATTTCCGTAAATGCATCTTTTTTATAAACTGAACTACTGACAGGTGCATCACTTCAAAGTTATAGATGCCAAGGACTTCCCAGAGTTCAGAGTCCAGCAGGGTTTTGTGTCATGTGAGAGGAAGAAGGCTTGCTCAGTTCCAAGAGCAGCTCTTCAGTTCATCAAAAGAGTTTTTAACATGGTGTAGTTGCTCCATCATCTCAGAAGGGGCTCCGTTTAGGTTCAGCTTCTCTTTGATCTGTGGAAAAGAGCATATTAAAAACCTACTCCAAATGCCTTCTTAGCCCAGTAGCTACTCTTACTCCAAATTACAGCAACTTCCCTAGTTCAATTCCAACCCTGGAACCTTTTACTGCATGTCAGACCCCTTTCCCTCCCCCATGTACAGTCTCTACCACAACAACTGTGTGGGTTCTCCAGTCATTTCAGTTAATTGATCCAAGAATGAGTTAAAGTGAGAGAACTGTAGTGCTCACAGAAAGCTCTGCAGGGTTCTCTTCTGTGCCACTCTGCACATGAGAGCAGGAAGCGACAGTGTGCTCAAAAAAGCAGAAGAAGCTTTGAAATCAAATTTCCTCTCGACACTCTGCCTCCTGTAACTTCTGGTTTCACAAGTGTGAAATAACTGCTGCTGCCAACATCGACGATACATCCCACAACAAAGGGAAGCCGTGAAGAAAACAGAAACCAGGTGTGATGCACATGAAGCAGAAAGCACCAGCGTAAATGGGTCAGCCCAGAATGCTAAAACATGCACTTGTGGTAAATATACTTGTTCTTAGACTAAATGTAAATGAAAAAGTGGTTTCAAAATATTATTTTAAATATCGAATAGCTCTAAAACACCCCCTCAAATGTCATTTTTCTCTGGCCCTCCTTGGTGACCATCTTGCGTTTCAAATAGAACATTTGAAATAGTATTTTTATTGACTTTTATTTGCTTTTATTATGTTGATATGTCTCTTGGTTGGAATACAAGCAATTTGGAAAATCATAAACCTATTTTAAATAACCGTACTTCCCACTGGTGGTGTGTCCCTCATGCTAACATGCTAACATGCATGTTAGCAACACTTACTAACACAACTATTAAGCTTTGAGGAAGTGAACAACGTTTTCACTTCCTCTGTAGATCATTACAGTTACAGAGTTGTATTTCCTGCAGTACAATTCATTATCTTTAATGTTTTTAAATCATTTATACACAGTTTAAATGTTGTATTTTTCCAGAATATGAATTGACTTTTGTGTTATTTGCACCGGGGAGCCTAAACGTGTTAAGGTTGCAACAACTAACATTTATTTCTAAAAAGAAAACTCTAAATGAACACAACTGTCTTTAAATTATAGTTAGATCAAGAGATTAATATCATTTTTTTTAATAGATTTTTATAGATTTCAAAGTTCTAGCCCACCATTGAGCGCTGCTGGACAGTAAACGTGTAATAATGATGCCTGAGCTGGAGGAATCCTTTCTTGTGATGATTTACTACCTGATTTCCTCAAATCCTTTATTTTCTCACATTTGAGTCACACTTAATAAATCCACATGTGACATCCACAACATCATCCGTTTGTTATCATCTAAGAATTGCATTTGCCATTTAATATAACAGATCATATATTTAACTAAATAAAATGGAAATGAATGTAAGCGAGTGAAGATGAACTCACCTCTGAGAAGTAGCGCTGTATGAACTTGTAGAGTTCTCTGAGGGCTACAGATTCGTTGAACTCGTTTTCATGTTTCTACAATAAAAACAAACGAGTGACTCATCCATTCACTGCTGGTCATTATGGTCAAAGGTTCTGCACTAAAAGGACATTACCTTTGACTCTTCCTGCAGGAATTCCTTGAATTCTGAGTCTGTGATTGGTGGCTGGTCTCTGATCTGCTTGTAGTAAGCCTTTACTTCCTGTTTGAACTTGGGAATGTCTTTGGCATAGAGGAGCTTGTTGGTTGGTGCATGCTGGAACACAATGGTATTAAATATGATTTCATAGATGCAAACACTCTCTTGTCTTTATATTAGGGTTAATCCAATGGTTCCACCTCCACCTGCTGTCTCACCAGGCAAAGGAGAAGCTGTCAGTTGGTAAATGATGAGCTGTGTATTGTACAGTACCTTTCCTAGCTGGGTCTCACTGAGGGAGAAGGAGTCCATGAAGGCCTGAGCGATGACGGTCAGGCAGCTGTCCAGCTGTGGAGTCTTCTGTATGTCGAAGACAAACTGGGGGTTCTTCAGGATGTTGACCCAGAAGCGCAGAGGCAAACTGCAAAGTAACAAAAAGACATGTCAGAAAGGAAAGCTGCAGTTTAAAGTCTAAAACTAAATATTTTCACCCGGATCAGACAATACCTGTTGGTCTTCCAGATATGCAGGACATCTGGGTCGGTGATCTTCATAGAGTCTGCTTGAGCATCCAGGAAGTCAAAAAAGTATTTGACAGCATGCGGTGCCCTGCAGTGCGGCGTCCCCCAGATACACCTGAACAGGTTCTCCACAAAGGAATGCACGGCCACCTTAGAGAGGAGCAGGTGATGTCATTTCCTGCTGTCCCTTAAAGTTCACATCAGTAAAAAATATGTTTAAATTCCCTCTTCTCTGTGATAATTAAACATTACAACTGTACAGAACGCTGTACTATCAAATATAATGTTTCCGTCATCAATAAAAGAGAAGTACTAAAACATTTGTTTTGTTTTCTTTTTAAGTTCATTTGTTAACCTAGGTTCAGGAGCAGTGTGCGAAATACGGGGGGGTCCGGGGGAGCTCGACCCCCCCGATTAACACCTGAGCCCCCCTGAAAGCCTCAACAGCAAAATTTAGGGGGGGTCTGAAATTATAATATGTATTTGTCACTTGCAATGGTCACTAAAATGTGTTTAAGCTTACTATGTCCAGTATTCATAATTCAAAACATTTATTCACAAATATCTTCTATTTTGGCTGTCAAAAGCAGAGCCAGCCGCCGTGACGCGGGTACGCTGCGTGACGCGGACACAAATTATGCAAATTAGCCACGCGCAAAGAGGAGCGAAAGACGTTACATTAGAGAGGACTACAATGTCTAAGAGAAAGCTAAACCAAAGTGTTTCACTCGCGCACTTTGGGTTCACATCCAAAAAAGTGACACCACGAGATGACCAAGAGACACCCAGAGATGATGCTGATGATGCAGCAGCTAGCACAGCACTCGCTACCAGAACCGTTAGCGAGTCGGGGGCTCCTGTCCCGCCCAGTCACTCCCCAGAAGGAGGTGAAGTTGAGGCAGAGCGCTCAGAAGACGCAGCAGTTGCGGAGGTAGCTGCTACTGCTAGTGACTTTCCGCCGGCTGGTTGGACAACGAAGCAGGTGGGCGAATGGAAAGACCGCAACCCCTGGCTTGACATTAAGGCTGGAAAGTTAGGATGCTTAGTGTGTAGGAAAGCAAAAACGTTGCTGCTAAAGGGACCGGGTTTACACCTCGCGGAAGAATGGATCAATGGTGATGTTACTAGCCCTGATGCAAAACAGCTACGAAAGAAGATCTACAAACACAGGGACAGCCAGGCCCACGCGAGGTCAGTGGAAATAGTACAGATGAAAGACAAAGAAACCCTCCCAAACTGTTTCATTGATGTACAGTCCGATTTACTCAAGAAAACAACAGTCTCGTTTAGAACAGCTTACACCGTAGCAAAGGAAAGGCTATCTTATCAAAAGCTCAACCCCCTCATGACAATGCAGGAGCTGAATGGAGCCGAAGTTGGGAATATCCACAAATCTGACCATGCATGCGCAGAAATAATAAGTCACATTGCAAAGGAAATGCGCCGCAAGTTCGTCTCTAATGTGAAAGAAATGGATTCAAAGGTATCAATCACAATTGATGAAAGTACCGTTCACGGTCGTCCCTATCTAATCATTTACGTAAGATGTGATGTCAGTGGTAAGGGGGATGTAGATAATGTGTTCCTGGATATAGTGGAACTTACAGATGGGGTCGATGCTGAATCAATTTATAACTCAATGATGGCGAGTCTATATAAAGCTGGAATGGATGATGACTTTTTGAAGACGCACCTAATAAGCATAGCCACCGATGGGGCTGCAGTGCTCACGGGAAAAGCCAGTGGGCTTGTCGTCAGGCTCAAAAACAAGTTTCCGAACGTGCAGTCTGTACACTGCCTGGCGCACAGACTAGAACTGTCAGTCAAAGATGCTCTTAAAGAAGTGGGTGGCACTAATCAGTTTGAGATATTTATTTCACATTTATACTCACTCTACAATCAGTCAACCAGGAATTCCAGATTGCTGAAAGAAGCAGCGGCCGAGCTCAACATGGAAATACTGAAAATAGGTCAAATTTTCACCATCAGATGGGTTGCCAGCAGCTTTAAAACAGTAAAAGCTGTATGGAAAGATTTCCCCGCACTCGCACTCCATTTTAAAACATCCAGTGAGAACGCATCACGTAATGATCTTGAGAGGCAAAAATACAAGGGACTTTTCAAGCACCTAACCAACTCAGGATTCGTGGAAGATTTGGCTGTCATGAAAGACATCCTGCGTGAACTCCAGAGCCTGTCTCTCAAGCTGCAGAGAAGAGAAATGACACTTGTGGACTCAAGTGTCCACATCAAACAAACCATAAATGTGTTGACCGCCATGAAGACGACCGGGGGGAGATCAACGAAGAAGGCTGAACAGGGCGTCTCATCGGGCTTTTTTAAGGACGTAGAGCTGACAGAAGGCAGGGGGAAAATAAACAAGCCTCGTTTTTATGAATCGGTGGTTGCTACTCTAACCAAGTGCTTACCGGAGTCAAGCTTGGTCCAGACGCTCAAAGCTCTTGATAAGCGCTTTTGGCCTGGAGAGCAGGAAGACTTGACTTTGTTTGGCGAACAAGAAGTGCACCGTCTGGCTAAATCGCTCGGAGAACCAGCCGGGGAGGCCGTGGAGCAGTTTAGAGACTGGAAATTGCAGGGCACTCCACCGGGCAAAACACTGGAACGGCTATGCATAGCAAGTCGCACTTACCTCCCCACGTCTGCTGAGTGCGAAAGAGGCTTTTCCGCCGTGAATAACACCGACAACCAGAGCCGCAACAGGTTGCGCGAGGAGAGCCTGTCTTCGCTTCTGTTTGTGGACCTAAACGGACCCCCTTTGGACAAATTCGACCCAGTGCCGTTCGTGAAAAGCTGGATTAAAGCAGGACATCGTCTCTCTTCTTCTTGGAAACCAGGACGGCAACGAGAAGAAGTCGAGCCAAGGCATCTTTGGTCTATTCTCACTTAAGGTAAAAGACAATTTTTTCGATCTTTGCTGTGCATAAGATGAGCGTGTGCGTATGTCCTGTGTGGATTCCGGGGTTAAGAATAGCATAATTAGCCTTGGCGTTCAAGTTAGTGTGTGTGTGTGTGCGTGTGTGTGTTTGTGTGTTTGTGGGTGTGTGCAGGCCCGCACCTCCCTACACGCAGACCACGCAGACTGTGTGTGGGTGTGAACTGTGAAGGTGTGTGCAGGCCCGCCCCTCCCTACACGCAGATCACGCAGACTGTGTGTGTGTGTGTGTGTGTGTGTGTGTGTGTGTGTGTGTGTGTGTGTGTGTGTGTGTGTGTGTGTGTCTGAGACCAGCTCTGCTCCCATTTCCTCGCATAGAATCGAAAACAGATGGCTCTTTAACGGTCGCGTATTCATTCATATGAACGTTAGAATATATAATTATTTGACAGCGCCCGGTTGAGAAACGCTGCTACTACTGATTGTCTTGGATTGCATCCATGAAATATTGCATAGGCCTACTGCATATTGAGAAATCTTCGACCGGTATATTGCGCAATAAACGGGAGATGGGGACCCCCCCGATTATTGACGGGTATTTCGCACACTGTTCAGGAGCATGGCCACGCCTCAACCCCGTCTCTAACCACTGCTAAGTCTCCATTCTCTCAACCCACCCCTTCATCCACCAATCCCCATATCCCTACATCCCATCATCCTCTCTACCTGTCTCCTCATCCATTCATATCCAACTTGTGCATTCTTTTAATTGGTCATTCCAGGAACCATCTGGGGGGCCCGGAATCAGCCCGAGCAGAAATGTTGCAGTGACAGAACCCCCACTCTGAGTCTCTCTCTGCCCGTACTCTTTCTTTTATCAAATATCACACAGTTGTCAGTTGGTCCTTGCTAGTAAAATAGTTATTATGTATACGTTTGCCACAGACTTGGTTTTGAGTAACCCACAAACAACAGTGTGCGAGTGAAACTGAAACAGCATGCTTCCTCTGCAGTGTGGAGATGGTGTGCGATACGGACTCTGCTTTCAGTAACTTTAGTTCCTCTTGCCTTGGTGGAGAGCAGCTTGGTGAGGTGCACTTCCTTTAGTTTTAACTTCTTCCTCTCTGGGTTCTTCCTCTGGTCCTCATCTACATCAGGATCAATCTGCAGAAAGTTTCCATTTAAAAAAAGATTCAGTGAGTAGTTTTCTGAGATGTGCACAAATGAACAAAGTAGTTTGTGACTTCAAATGATCTACCACAGCACACATAAAACACAAACTGCTACTCACCAAGTGAAAGTATTTCCCAGAGAAGTTCTCGTCATCTAAAGGAGAAAAAAGAAACATAAACTGTAATCATGAGCGTAAATAAAAAGCGTCCTCTATCTGACAACTTCTGCTCTATTTTTGCTGTAGCAACAATTACTCATAAGCTTCATTTATTTGGCCTTTTAACACATTGAGGTGAGACGTTGGGATTTCAAATGCTCAATTCTACTAGGTCTAAAATGTGCTATCCAGTGTCACCTCTAAGAGTGGAGGTCATGAGAGAGGTATTCACTTTCACAGCTAACTCTTGTGAAGGAAAAGAGCATTCGCTTCACAAACACTTTGAAGTGTCCGCTCTTACCCTTTAGACTTCCCTGCGGGCTCAGAGGAGGATGTGTTTTCCTGGAAAGAACTTTAACTGTCGCTCTATCAGGAACCTTCAGGAGCACAAACACACCGACACACACAGGTTCATCATAAATAGCAACATGTTAAATGTTCATGCATCATCTTGTAACAAAGTGAAATAGTCTGTGAAGTGACTATAACAGCATGAGATGAGAACAAATAATTGCATGATGAAATGGCTAGAAATACGTTTTAAAAGTTCAAATGAAAGCATGAATGTACATCATCCACGCTGTCGTTTTCACATTTCACTGTTTGGTTTTATTGTTGGTGTTTGTTGGTAACAAGCAGCCAGTCAGCCTTAGAAATCCCCTGATACTGTGTGTCGCCCAGGTGCTTTGCACAGAATGCGTGTCCCTTATGGATATGTTTGCGATGAGAAGCAGATGTTTAAGAGACATCTGCTTTTCTGGAACTTAGGCAAGGCAAGGAAAGTTTATTTATATAGCACCTTTCAGCACTTCAAAGTGCTTTGCAAATTAAAATAAAAGACCTTGAAGAATAAATACAGCAGAAACACATAATACAATGGCATTTAAGAACAGGCATTAAAAAGCAAAGATAATAAAATAAACACAACAGATATAGAATACATGAATACAATCTATACTGCAGTGTGGATATAAACAGCTCACTCAAATGCAGCGGCAAAAATATACGTTTTTAGCCTGGATTTAAAAGTAGTCAGAGTTGCAGCGGACCTGCAGGTTTCTGGGAGTTTGTTCCAGATATTTGGAGCATAATAACTGAACGCTGCTTCTCCATGTTTAGTTCTGACTCTGGGGACAGAAAGCTGACCAGTCCCTGAAGACCTGAGAGATCTGGATGGTTCATCATTTAGCAGGAGGTCAGAAATGTATTTTGGGCCTAAACCATTCAGTGCTTTATAAACCAGCAGCAGTATTTTGAAATCTATTCTTTGACACACAGGAAGCCAGTGTAAAGACTTCAGAACAGGAGTGATGTGATCCACTTTCTTAGTGTTGGTGAGGACTCGAGCAGCGGCGTTCTGAATCAGCTGCAGCTTTCTAATAGATTTTTTAGTGAGACCTGTGAAGACACCATTGCAGTAGTCCAGTCTACTGAAGATAAAAGCATGGACAAGTTTTTCCAAATCCTGCTGTGACATTAGTCTTTTAATCCTAGATATGTTCTTTAGGTGATAGTAGGCTGATTTAGTAACTGTTTTAATGTGACTATTGAAACTCAGGTCAGAGTCCATCACTACACCTAGACTAAACTTAGGAAAATATTTTCATTTTACTTTTGCTCCATTGTAATTTAATTAAAACATTATTTTCTCAGAATTAGATGTAACAAGGATTTCCCCAGAGAGCGACACCTCTGTTCTATTGTCTGCCTGACTGTAAATGATCTCATGCTGAAGTCTATCTGTGACGGTTCTCTGACAGAAGACAGACACATAGAGCACAACACGCCTCCATAGTCCCATTATGAAGCCATTAGGAACCACTCTTCCCTCCAGTACTTCTCCTCTTTTATATCAAATGCTCTCTTCTTAGATTTAAGTAATGGAGAAACTTCCCCTCTGCTTTCAATAACATGCAGTACATTCAGTCGGTCCATCTCAATTCTGTTGTTGCTACAGAAAATGATGAGTCTTAACAGCAAATTAAGAAGTGCTCCAAGAAGCCTTTGGATTGCAGTCGCCAATCAAAAAGCGTCTTTGAGCACTTGTGAAATCACTTGATAAATAAATATGGATAACAGGTTGCATTCAGCATAGAGACGTTTCTGTATGGAAACGTGCTGCGTCACCTTTTTGTTTGTTTCTTTAAACCACTTCTTCTGGAGACTTTTCAGGTGTTCCAGCATGTGAAGATTCAAGCTGTCAATGTTTAATTATGGAGGGTGGGCTTTGCAATGAGGGGTTTGTCATTTACATTTTAAATCCAGTTTTTGTCAAGCCGTTGCTCAAAAATGTAATCCACCACAGAAAATACCTGTATGCTCCTGTCCTGTAGGAGGAAGCAGGAACAGCGACATTACTGTCTTTGAGAGAGGAGCTGGTCCAGCTGATAAACACTGCCCCCCCCTCAATGGGATTAGTCTGAGGCGGTGTTTACACAAGAACAAAACGGTTTGTATCTGCTACTTCTCTCTCGCGTATAGCCCGTTCGTTCACACAAGGCCGCAACGGAACCACGGAAACGGACACTGCAAACGATAACGGGTCCCAAGGTGGATAGATCTGGAAACGGAAAGCTCTGGAGGGGCAAACGGCTCAGTGTGTACGCCCTATACGATCATTTCCTGATAACGATGAAGCCATAGCCCCGCCTCTGCTGCTCACTGCTGTAGCATGGTCAGTAGCTACTGTCAGTAGCTACTGCTAGTGCTAGTGCTACTGACCATGCTACAGATGTTAGTGCAACATCTACAGCTCCTCTACCACAACCATCAGCAACAAGTGGACATGGAGAACTACATGAACTACATGTTGCTAAATCCACCGCGGAGAATAAACAGAAGGGCAACCATGGCAACCATGCTCAGGGGTCTTCTTCACTGCTTTTGGTGTATTTTGTGGCAGAAGTACAGCGCCACTTACAGGCCCGGCATATGTACTACAGCGTCTCCAGCGCTTTCGAGCGGTCTCGTGCGGAAGTACAGCGCCATTTACAGGCCCGGCATATGTACTACAGCGTTTCCAGTGTTCTCGTGTGAACGGACACGTTAAATGAGCCGAATGCGTGTGAACGGAATACTTTTTTGATAACGAATTCGGTCTGTTTGCGCTCCCGTGTAAATGGGGTCTGAGGAACAGCGCCTGAGTGAGCTCTGCCCCCTCTCCACCCCTCCCCCGGTCCTCACCTTGTAGTGCCTGAGTGTGTTCAGCATGGTCACCTCCCCGATGACCTCAGAGCTCGCATCCACCTCCTCCAGAGGAAAAAATAACCCATCCCGTTCATACTCTGGTAGGAAAAGGGAAGCAGGTTATGGTTACACAGTGTGAAAAGTAGCTCACCACAAATGTGAGTCCCTTTGGGCACTACTTCATTCCGAAGAATTGAGACACAACACCAAAACAATCTAGATATATTTATAACACTACAGGTCAGTAAGCTAAATATGTATTTTAGATTTTAGAGTTACCTTTAAAAAGTCAGAACATTTGTCAATAATCTATAGTTTGATTTTATCAGCAGCTCAGTCATTTATCTAAAAGGCCTCTTTTTATAGTTCGTAGTTAAAAGCCGCTTTCACACCAACTACTTTGCTGTACTTAGTTCCCAGTACTTAGAACTCTTTAGTCCCGGAACTGTCCTAGTAGATCGCGTTCACACCGGAATAAGTCCCAGAGGGAGGATTACGCAAATGAAGCCGCTGACGTCACTTCTTCTTCTGCTTTGGGTTTACTGGCAGGCCGCAAACAACTTCACGGCGTATACCATCACCCGAAGTCTCGGAGACCCCGGAGTTGGGGACTGGGCCAGTCTAGAAGCCTTCCGAGTAAATCGCCAGAAGCACCGACACCTCCTCATCACTCCACCGCTCCCATGTTTTCTTTTGTGTTGCCATAATTTAGCCTCTCTCCGTTGGTGCGCTGGGCTATTGCTAATAATGCTAATGCGAGCAAATAAAAATGGCGGCTTCACAAAACTTTTCGGAGTTTTACGGGGCGTTTGCAATTCGCCCAGCCAATCAGAAATTGGAACCTTTTTCTCCCCAGGAAAGTCCCTGCTCTCAGGGACTATATGGGGGTGAAAAGGTTCACAAAGACTAGGTTCTAGTTCCAGAACTTTTTGGTGTGAACGCAAAATCCAAAGAACTATCGGAACTACTATTCCTGGGAAAAGTACTCCGGTGTGAAAGCGCGTTTTCCAAACAGGAGAAAGTATTCCTCTTTTTTAAGGAAATGTCCCACAGTGCAACAGTGTGACCCACTGATGTATTTCACCATTTTGGACAACAACGGCGCTCATTGGCACAGAGGAATTATAAATATCAGGCTTCATCCATAGAGACAAGGGTGTTAGTGGAATCAGTTCTTTGTTGGTTCTTAAAATATATAAAGGGTTGAGAAGCCGGTCTGTCACTCACCAATATGGATGTCCCTGAGGGGGGTGTTGTAGGGGAACCCAAACTTGGCCTTGAAGGTGTTGAGGATCTTCTCTTTGACCTGCTCCACCGAGTCACAGCTGAGAGCGCCAACCTCCAGAGGCTCGCTGAGCTCTCCGTCCCCCCCCACTGCGAACAGCACCTCCAGCCTCTGAACAGCAGGGAGACCAAGGCTTTCACAGTTAATGTGTCATCGGACAGCATCTTATTTCCTTTCGGCAGTTTTGCATGTAATGTAATGGAAGTGAGCAGTAAGTGAGATGGTGGTTTATAAGATCAGATAAAGTGACTGCTGTGGGGGGAACGGCTGCAGTGGGACACACACACACACACACACACACACACACACACACACACACACACACACACACACACACACACACACACACACACACACACACACACACACAAAGTGCTGAGGATGGAACAGTGTAGTGTTACATTAGAAGATAACCCATCAGTGTTGGTGTGTTGACTCCTGCAAATGTACATTGAATGTGCGAAAATCTAAACAACATTAACTCTTAGAGACTCACAGATACCCAGTTCTGTCTTATGTTGGCGGGGAGGAAACAGGGGATCTTTAGTGGGAGACATTTGTGAAACATATTGTGTATTGGTGAAGCACCCATTCAAATGTTCACGTTTTGAGTGTTTAAGGGATTAGAACATTATTATTAATTATGGCGTTTTTTAAGTCTCATTAATTGTTTTATATATTTATTTATAGGTTGATACTATTTAATACACTGATTTGGTGTACTTTTTCAATATTTTTGATGATTTACAAATTGATAAAATTTATTCATTTCTGCCTAACTTAGTAGCATTAGTTAGCTTATGTTAGCGGCAAGCTCACATGACACGGTGTTACTGATAGCAGTATCCTGACTCTAGCTTTAGACTGAAGTCTCTTAAAGACAATACAGTCGGGAGTAACAGTTACAATATGGGGAAAAGCATGCACAGGTTTTGCTGAAGTAGAGTTCTCAGGTTTCTGAACATGCCAAGTCATGCTAAGCTACTCAATCGTACATTTCTGCTCTCTCAGTTTCAATAATATGACATGCTTTATAACTACATTATGTGTCCATCCCTTACATGTTTGTTAGCACAGCTAGGCTGCACTGAAACAACTCAAACGTTGATTTTTAATACACGTATTATATCAACAGATTACACATAATTATGTTAGGTTAGTTGAAAGAAATACTATTTAGTTAAAATAAAATACATTTGTTCAACTTAATATTATTGCTTTCAACTAACCTTTAAAGGGGGGGTAGGTAAGTTTGAGAAACCGGCTCGAGATACACTTTTTGTTATATTCCATGGAATGCTCTTAACATCCTGATAGCAATGAATATCTTAAGTGCTTTGACAAAAAATCCATAAAAAAATGTCATCTGTGGAAGCTGTAATACTGTAAAAAGCACGACCAATAACGATTGGATTGCCGCCCTGTCTGTCAGCCTTCCATCTCGTGCACGCACAAATGTATCTCGTGCCCTCATTGTGGCGTGCCGTCATTGGGCGTGCATTGCAGCAGTACTTCAATGACTCGCCAGCAACAGGCGGCCACTTTCACCAGTCTGCTGACGTCATGTGCGCGTTCGTGTGTGTTGGAGGAGGTGCTCTGTAAGGAAGTCTGAAGGAAGGGGCGGATTCTTTTCGGCTGTGTACTTTCACATTTTAGTGCACTCGAGCCGGTTTCTGAAACTTACCTACCCCACCTTTAAATCAACGTTTCAGTTGGTTCAGTGTGTGCCTGACATGCATTGAACTCGATGCACTGACCTGCACATTGTTTCATTTTAACATGTCAAAAACTTAAATCTTGTTGTCTTCTTGTCTCAGTGTAAGGTGATTATTTTTCTTGTGGTTGTATTTCATCACTTAAATTCTATTATTTTACCTAAATCATCAAATAACTGAGACTAAATGACCGCCGCCTGCCGGTGTCAGGAGCTTCTCTCCGGCTGTGAGGAGCTCAGAGGAAGGTTGTTCAGAAAGTTTGAGAGGTCATTTAAGTTTAATCTTAGAAATGCTGAGACGCTTCACTTCTTGTCTGACTGTGAGCTGCTTCCTTTAACCCCTTCTGTCAAAGCCTGAAATGGCATGTGTTTTAAGTTTACTCCTCTTCAGAAATAGTGCATTAAAGTGAAGAAAAGACATATGGAATGTCCTCTTATTAACTATTGTTTTTCCTATTTTCTAAAGCCTTTTAAGATTGTTCGTCTACTACTACTAAAACTGTCACTTTTTGAATAACAAACTGGCTATCCTATATTGGTGTGTCATGTGACATTTGTTCAGTAAAAGACATCTTATGGTGAATATACCAATAGGCTGTTGACCAACCCATGCCTTTCTACTAGTTAGTGTCCTGTCACCATTCATAACACACCTTTCATCCTCATTTCCAGCCTGATGTCTTAGAGCAGCACATAGAGAGATGAACAGAAGTCCAGAGCTGATTGAACTCTGCTTGACATGTCTGAAGAACCTGAATTCATTTCCACACATTTAGATTTTTTGCAATAAAATCATCTGACATGTGTTTTTATGTTTTGCTAGTGTGTTTTTTGAACTATTTCAAAACTTCTCTGTTGTGTAACATATTTTGTAATAAAAGCAATAAATAAAGCAAAGTCAAACATTTAAAGCTGTACACTGCATGTTCCAAAGGGCCTGAAATCATATGGAGGGGGAAGTGGTTTAGCACCAGCCGCAGCGCACTGACTCAACACTGTCAGCGGAACAACCCCCGCTAAGGATGATTTCTAATCATGAGCATAGGAGCACGTTACCCACAATTCTGAAATGTAAAATCATGTGTTTGTACGTCATCATTAGACATGGCATTAGGTGCAGTTTGTAGACTAAGCACCACATTAAAGACTACAAAATAAATAAGATTTGGGAAGTGTTAACATGGTATACGCAGGAATCCTGAAGTCAAAGTAAGACCTTTTAAGACCTTTTTTAAGACCCTTTCCATACATTTTAAGACCTCATCGCCACTTCGAGTTGTAACCGGTTACCTTGGCGACACACTTTACCTCACATTGACTATATACAGTATTGATTGTCCTTCCTCCTTATCTTCCAACCATTTGGACGCAGACTTGCATTTCCCCATAACGATGATGTTTAACAACCGGCGTAAACGGACCTCCGCGCTATCAAGCAGTGAGCGTGCGATGTCCTGTTCAGATGACGTCACATCCAACGGGATGCCATCAATAAACTACACAGAATCACACTACACACCTACGCCATGATTACATTCAGGCTGACTGTAGAATACAACCTCTTTGGACCATTGATATACTTATTGAAAACAAGCTACAACATGTAATACCTTGGGAAATGCCCTTTAATACTTTTTAATAGCCTTAATTTTCACTAAATTGATTTATCAACTTGTAATACTTTTTAAGACCCCGCGGACACTCTGGTTAATGATCACTTCCACATGTAACAGCCCAACTGACTCAACCTGTGACACACCTCATTTGGTAGTTCTACTTTGTGTGTGTGTGTGTGTGTGTGCGTGCGTGTGGGCGTGCGTGCGTGCGTGTGTGTGTGTGTACCAGGCAGCTGAAGTCCTGAGCCTGCCACAGCAGCCAGTCCTCGCTCAGTGTGTACAGAGCCTTCTCGGTCACACAGTCCACGGGGCCTTTAGCGGTCTGCTGTGTGATGGCGCTCGCCATCAGGTACAAGTGCTGGCCAACGCTCTCCTGCACAGTCAGAAACAGGAAGTGAGTGGGCCTCACTATCTCTTTCTGGTTTCAACTCCCAGGTTATAAATGGGGCGGGTAGACTGGAGGTCTAAAAATCAAGATGTATAGTTCATATCTTAAACCATATAACAGAGCTGAGTTAAACTGTGAACTATATACAGGTAACATGAAGGACCAGGAAAGCTGTGCAGAGCTGATGTCCGTTACCTTGGTTATGTTAGCTCAAGATTAGTATGAATGACTAAGCTAGACAGTTTCTTCCAAAAAGTGGCTGTGGGGCAAAGTGAGCCACATGCTGGGGGGTAAACTGAGACAGTGGTTCAACCTTACCCCCCCCAGAGGCACTAAAGATAAGTTAAGTCTCTGTAGTATAAAGTGGTATTTCAGAGCAGCCACTGATGGAGAGGCTGGAAAATCAATCAGCAAAAGACAGACATATTACATACACCAGATATACAACTTAATTAGCAGACAGAAACAGCATTCCTGTACCACAAAACTCAGGTTTAAACTTGAAAAAGCAAATTGGTCCATTTACCCCTTGACTCAGATCCACTTACCCCTTAGACGGGGCAAGTTAAGCCACAAGACCACTTAGAAGTCATATTTTCATGGCCCTCTGTGATAGATGCATTATTTTCATTTGATTGACAGAAGACATCCAGAAGTATAGGTTATTTTTTGTCTACATCTTGTTTTTCTTTGCCTAGAGGACAACATAAGTAAAAAATGTCTCATCTAACCCCACTTTCACCTATGCACCAGAAAGATTTGTTGATGCATGGCAAGTTAATCCTAGATGTAACTGTAGACCCAGATCAATATAAAACTCAACTTTCTACATATATAGTAAAGGCCTGGAAACCAATATCTGAATAATCAAAGGTCCATCACAGGACAGACATGCTTTGATCACATTTAAAGGACAAGGACAACTTTTATTCGGCATGAAAAGTGTATCCAGCCAGAGTTTTATGGAACAGAAAAGGTGACAGCAGCTCACCCGGAGGAAGCCATAAAGGCAGATGGACATCCAGTTGGTCAGCAACTTCTCCACGGTGGACTCGGTGCGCCGCAGCAGGAGTTTGGGCTGAGCGTTGCTGTTCTGCTGCGTCAGCACCTTCAGCAGAGCCTCCATCACCTCCGTCAGGTACGACAAGTTATGGTGGAGCGCTACGGTTAGCAATGACGCCAAAGCACATCTGAAAAATAATACATAGAGGTGAGGAGACCAACGTAGAACAGGACAGCATACAGGATATGAATGCAGAGGATATGAAGCAAAGAGAAAATTAAATGATTATGCAACAGGATAATAATAATAATAATAATAATAATAATAATACATAGTACATAATAGCATTGACAAACTGGTTCAAGATTAAGAAGGACAATATTGAAGAGAAAAAAAGGTCTAGCATTCTCAACAATTAATCAACGTATCAATTACTCAGACAGCAACCGGCAACTATTTTCAAAACCAATGTACTTTTTTGGTACAAGCACTATCTGCTCTCAGCTCCTATGATTGGCTGGATCTAAGGGTTCTGGACTGTTGGGTGAACAAGCAAGCAAATAAAAAGCATCACCATGAGTTTATTTGTATTTTATAGACCCAGCTGTCATGACTGACCAACTGACAAGAAAACCATGAATCATCAGAAGGATAAAAGTGAAGAGACTGCGACAGGATGCTCATGAAAGGGTTCTGGGTAAGAAGTCATTCAGCATGAAAAGGGAACTAATGAACTAAAGACATCTTTAGACCTAAAACAGTTAGTAATCTGATGGGCTGATACTGAATATCACAGGCCCAGTTTAACACTGACTTGTCTTTGATGGTGAAGCTCTTCTGCTCCTCCAGAGCGTGCACCATGGATGTGAGGAAGAGCTGATCCTGGAGCAGCCTGGACAAGCCTTGGCAACAATCATCAAGTTGGACCTTTACAACATCCTGATTCAGGTCAGACACAACAACCCAGCACTGACAAAGCTACACATGGTGCTGACATCATCAACAGCTGATGGTAAACCTTACCTGCCCAATGTCTTTGATACACAGCCTCATCAGAGAGTCATCCTGAACAACAAAACATAGCATTGGAAATCTGCCAGAGATCGTATTATGTTTAATGTTTCACGTTTTACAATGTACCTCAGGAAAGAAGATTCTGGAGGCAAAGTGCTTGTAGTCCAAGAAAGGAATCGCTCCGACATTTTCCATCAGGTCAGCCTTCTCTGTCTGCAGATCGACAAAACCTGAGGATGACGGTTCAGAGAATCAGACATGTGTGTGTTAGAGATTATTCATATTTCTCTTTGATGCCAGATTAAAGCATTAGACAGGTCAAAAAGAAAAAGAGGAAAAGAAAACAGCAGCTGCTCACCAACTGATCTCACACTTCATTACCAACAGAAATGAGGCCTTCTGGTTTTACATTCGAAAAAAGGAACAAGGGCATTTCACATCATAAAGAGGAACTGCATGGGCCACCGGAGAGCTGGCAGCCCATATGCGTCAACCGCTGCCGAGTAAACCGGTTCAAATCCAGAGCCGGCCGAACAACCAGGCAATGTCCTCCTCTCTTTCTCCCCCTTTCAACTGATAAAGGCCCTCTCTGAACCAACAATACCTAAAGAAAAGGGAACTGCATGTGCATGTGTCTATTGAATTTGTTAAACACAAGAGCCAGAGTCTGATAAGGTTGAGTCACTTATCAGCAGTGGCGAGCTCTCTGAGGGCCTAAGATATTCTAAATAATAGGGGCTAGGTATAAAAGTCACGGTTCGCCACTGCTTATCAGGTACGATCAGATACAGTTTCAACATCCAAAACCACGTTCACCATCTTAGTCTTAGTGATGGCATGCGAACAAAAACAAAACACAGCTGAGCCAGATGTGGTATTGATTAGTATTATATAGGTATTTGTTCATAAAGCAAATAATTGAATACAAATCCCCAATCTTGACCTTATGCGAAATGAAAAGTTAGAAAAGTCCTCCACCAGTCATCATATTGTTCGACTGGATGGAGCTTAAAAAAAGGTTACAAGTTACAATATCAATATCGATGCGGCACAACAAGAGATATCTTTATATTTCACAAGCTTTTTGCAAACAACACTCCCCACACTGTTTTTAAAATGTGAGTATCTGAAGCACCTGGTTTTTCCTGATCTACGTTAAACAGCAGATGCCATGATGTTTGCTACTGACCTTGTCTAATGTCATTCCTGATGTCCAGCTCCAGGTCTTCCATACACCTGTTCATCTTAGCAGTAAGCTTCTTCTGTTGATTTCGGTAGATGATCACCACCACTGAAAGACAGAGACGTTTGTGTACAATTTGAAGATATTCTCTTTCGGGTGATCCTGAGATATCGTGTTCGCAACAATGAGACAGACAGAGGGGCAACCACGGACACAAAATGCCTCTGGTGCGGAGGCATCAAATTAAAAAAGTTTATTTTCCAGTTCAGTTCGACCTGAAGCTGGAAGTGGGTAAATCATAAAACCCTATACTTACCAACACAAATGCAGGGTATCAGCAGAAGGACAAGCAGCATCAGGTACAGATGGATTGAATATCTGGCGTTCAGGGTTACTGTCCTGTCACCATATTTTATCTGCAGAAAAGAAATATATTTGAAAGGAATTCTAGCGAGCAGTATTACATGTTTACTCGGTTGAAAAACAGTAATTCTTTAGTACAACCAAATATTTGTTACAATATTGCACACTTTTTTTCAATAAAACTAACATTTTATTTCTCTATTGTTGCTTGGCTTACAAGATTTACCATTAACTGCTGAAATTTAGTAAAGGGTGTCCTTTCAATCTCACAGATGAGGAAGTCAGTCTCATTACTGGTCTCTTTGTCCTTCATTACACAGGGGTAAGTGTTTCCTTCCTGAACACCATACACAGACAACTCTGCTTCCCTCATCGCCAGTCCGTCTGCCTTTTTCTGAAATGACAACATTATAATAATAATACATTGGATTTTTATAGCGCTTTTCCTAATGCTCAAAGACGATTTACCAAAAATCAGACCAGAAACAGTACAAAGAAAAACTTTTTTGAAGGATTCAAGAGTGTTGGCCTTTCGATGTGAGTGACTGGGAAGGGAGTTCCAGAGGGAGGGGGGGCTGCAGCGAAGGCCCTGCCCCTGTCATCCCAGGTCCAGAGCTTGGTCCTGTTCATACTTGCCAACCTTGAGACCTCAGAAATCGGGAGCAAGGAAAGGGGGGGGTGCTAGTGGATCCTGTATTAGATTAACATTAACATGCTTATTGTAGTGGTAAGTGCACTGCCTTGCGGCCTGAAGCACCATCCTTGATGGAGCATATGTGTGGGCTGGACCTGTATTTTACAGGAAAGGAGTGAGCAAAGGGTCGTGTTGTCGATTCTTGTTCAGTTTTCTGTGACAATCTTCCTCACCCTCTCAGACTTTGAGTTGCGCACCCTGCTAAAGAGACGCGCTACCATGGAAACCAAACAATGGTGTAGCTGTATTAAAGTCCGAGTGGAAACAGTCCTGAATAAATCTGATTTTGTCAGAAATCGGGAGAAATGCGGGAGAAATATGACCCCGGGAGGAAACCGGGAGAGGGCAATGAAATCGGGAGTCTCCCGCGAAAATCGGGAGGGTTGGCAAGTATGGTCCTGATGGGCTGTAGTAGGTTAGCGTCAGCAGACCTGAGGCGATGGGTAGGGGTGTGTGGTTGGATGAGGTCAGAGAGGTAAAGGGGGGGGGGGGGCAAGGTTGTTGATGGTTTTGTAGGTGAGAGGTAATATTTTGAAGTCAATCCGGTGTTTGATGGGGAGCCACTGGAGGTCCTGGAGGATATGGGAGATGTGGTCGGAAGGTCGGGTGGAGGTGAACATACGGGCAGCGGAGTCTTGGACATATTGTAGTTTATTGAGGATGTATGCAGGGGAACCATAGAGGATGCTGTTGCAGTAATCCAGTCGGGATGTATTGAAGGCATGGATCAGAGTTTCAGCAACGGTGGATGAGAGGGAGGGTCTGATGCAGGCAATGTTCTTTAAGTGGAGGAAGGCGGAGGGAGGAAAGTGAGAGCGGGGTTGACGATGTAACCGTCAATGTTTAGAGAGAAGTCCTGGATGGAGCAGGTTAGTGAGTTTGGGCCATGATCTTTTCAGATTTGTCACAGTTTAGTTTCAGAAAGTTGTTTTGCATCCATGTTTTGATGTCAGTGAGGCAGTTGGTGAGTGGGTGGTTGCAGAAATAGTTTTTCTAGAGAGGTAGAGTTGGGTGTCGTCGGCATAACAGTGGAAACGGAGTTGGTGTTGACGGAGGATCTATCTGGGAGGATGTAAATTATGAAAAGTAGGGGACCAGTTACAGATCCCTGGGGGACGCCGTGAGTGACTGACTCACCGGTGGGGGATTTGCAGTTGTTGATGGAAATGAATTGTTTTCTGCCAGAGAGATAGGATTTGAGCCATGTGAGGGCGGTGCCGGTTATGCCAATTAAGGACTGAAGGATGGAGTGGTTAATGGTGTCGAAGGCGGCGGTTAGGTCAAGAAGGATGGGGATGGAAATGGAACCAGAGTCAGCAGAGAGGAGAATGTAATTTGTGACCTTGAGTAGAGCAGTTTCAGTAATTTGGCGAGTGCGGAAACATTAGACAAACAATGACCTTTGTGTAAACATGTCCTTTGTTTGTGCATGTACAAAAATATGCGTTACCTGTATGGTGATGCGCAAATCTTCTCCTGTCACTGTGGATGTGAAGCTGATGAACTCGGGCTCTGGATGGTAGCTCATTGTTTTGTGGCAGGGCAAGCTCTTATTGGCTACTTTCAGAAACACTTTGACAGCAGAAACCCCCTTTCCAGCTGGAGGGGACTCATATGTGAGATTCTGCACACAATTAAAAACATCTGTATATGGCATTATATGACATGGTGATGATGTTGACATGGTAAATAAAGAAATGTAATGAGAAACGAGGAAATACAACATTATACATGAAACAATGTTACACTGGTTAATGTAAAACAACAACAACATAACAAGACATAATGTAGCGTAACAAAAATAACACATTATAGCATTACGTATAATGAGACAGAGCAAAGCAGCATGACATGATGTGATATGACATAAAGTAAGAGAACAACACACTGGAATAGTGTGGTGTAAAGAGACCCACCTGATAGTTGCTGTTTCTGGGTATGACTTCCTGCAAGCAGTGGCTGTGCATGACCCCTTCCAAGCAGTGGCTGTGCATGACCCCTTCCACAAGCTCCAGGTGGGAACCCATGAGAGTGATGTTCCTCTTCCCACTACATGACACAGAGCAGCAGCCAATCAGAGAAGAGGACATACACATTCAATACCAGAGAAAGTGTTTTCTTACCATGGAGGGTGATATGAAGGTAACCACACACCTGTGACTACTTTATACTTTATACAGTATAAAGGTAACAAACAACAGAATAATGAGAATAATAATTGTTGCCATCAAAGAAGAATGGTTGGGAGGTCATGTAAAACATTATTAGGCCTTACAGCTAACATGCCAAAATTCATACTGTATAGCATCCAGGAACTTGTGTCACAATGATCAGAGCAAATAAAGTAGTGCATTGAAAAGCACACTCACTGGTGGATACAAGTGACAACCGATATTCTTAAAGAGGGATAAACTCCCTCTGGAGGGAACACAGCCTTTGCTGACCATTTACATGCACAAAAACCTAAAGAACACACTACAGGAGATGGAACACCACAAAAAGCAGAATAGGGCCTCTTTAAGTATGCTATTACATCATTGTAAGGTAGAGAAGTGTTCCAGCAGCCAGAGGTTCTGTGGTTCCACATTGGAAGAAACTGAACAAAAGACTGCTCCTGATGTCTGTGTGGGATGTTTATATGAGCAGAGCCTCTGTGTGTTGTGAAGTGATTTGACTGCTCACTAAGACTAGAAAAGCTCTTTACCGATGCAGTCGCCTTAGCTTATCGCCTCTTGATTTGAACATGTCATTTTTGCAGCCATGCAACAGTGTGGAAAAACGTGTTATAACAAAAGCAGAAGTCACACTTTCAGTTAGTGCAACTGCAGAGGGAAGTGGTCTTATGGTGAAATACGTTGTTTCTGGGAAGTGGCTGTCCTTCCCCACGACATGACGCTCGACCCGTAAATGTCCCCCCCTCACTGACATTGGTTTTTAGAATAAGTCTCAGCCATGTCGTGTTACTAACAACTCACTGTCAGAAGATCGCCTATTTATGTTCTCACTGTATTTGAGATGTTTTTAAGTATCAAATCAAATGTCATATCAGTAATTGTATCTTTGTAATTACCATCATGTTTCCTATAGCACTTTTCTTATCACCCATGTTGCCTCATCACTCCTCTCCATTGAATGGATCCACAGAGGCTGAATACAGTGATGGTCTTGTTTGTTCATAGTTAATCTCAATAATGATTGATTAGATTGTGATTTCTGATGGTCTTTCACTTTCAATACCTTTTCCAAATGAGCTTATAAATCCAAGTATGTGTGTGTGTACTGTGTGTACTGTTTAACATGGACTAGTATATGAAAGTTGAACAAGAATAATGCCAAGTGGAGGTGTCTCCATTAGAGATGCAACCAGAAAAGCTTCTTTTAGCAGCAGAAGCTTTTCAGAACATAACAGAACGTTATGTTCTGTTGACATTAGGGCTGCACGATATTGGAAAAAACTGATATTGCGATATATTTTTTTCCCCTGCGATATATATTGCGATATGAACAAATATTTTTGTCCGCAAACCATCCTTTCTTGAAGTTTAATGCTATACAATTGGTATTTTTCTAAATATATTTAACCGGATGAAGGATTTTAGTCACGGGCGTCTGGATCTGAAGTTATCAGAGCAACAAGCTGAGCCAGCTCGGTTAGCAGCGCCGAACTGAAACGACTTTATTCAGTTTTTTTACCTTTAATCACCGGGTCCGTTTGCTTTGGAGATTTGATTGTGACTAAATGGATTCAAGCTGATTTTCATCCATGATGTTCTTGTTGGGATCAAAACATGCAAACCAATCCAGGCTTACCTGATCCAGGTGCTGCTTGGTGTAATATCGGTGCATGATGGGGATGACTGGTAGGTGATTTTAGTGTTGCCATGGCAACTACCGTCTGGGAGGACAGCACATACTTCGACCACGCCTTTACTATTTGCCCGGGGAATGTGGAAGGTGAGTCTCACACCAGTGTTGTTCCACACAGGAGATCTGATCAGAGAACAGAGAGAGCAGTTGCAGCTGAGATCAATATTCACCTTATGTAAGGGAACTAAATAAATCACAACAACCATTCAATACAAGAAATATGCAAATAACCAGAGCATAATTATGTTGAGGCACATTTTCATCCCTCTCCTCGTACCTCTTCTCCACCCTGAACTCCAAACTCACTTGAACTTTCTTTGTGTTTGTAACACAACCCTTACCCAGACTCGCAGGCATTGCTAATTCCAATTAAAACTGCTTTTGTACTCATGGTGAAGACTTTGTTATAAAAGAATGATAAAATGGAGAATGCCTTTAACATAGCAAACAGCAAAACATTTGTGTTTCAAAACTTAAATTCTGAGCATACAACAAAGTAAAAACAATTATAATATTAGTTTCAAGTTGATGCCAAAATGTACTTATGTTCCAGTGCTGATGATTGCAATGTGTGAGAATGGGACAGAGAATGGGTTTTCCGTAACACCAAATGAATCCAGATTTTCTAGCACCCCAACATAAGCCTCATTTTTCTTAAAACCTTAAAGAATACGTTTGTGGAGCAAAACAATATTTTACATCAACATAAATCCTGTTCTTAGCTGTAGGAGGGATCAGTGCACATTATAGCATGGACTGGAAAGTACTTGATAATTATCCAATGAATTGTCAATGCTGTCAGATTGTCCAGCATATCAAGGTGTAATATACCACTCATATTACCACTGGTGAATGACTCACTCTTGTTGAGTGCACTGAATCCTCACTCTGATCACGTCCCTGAGGTTAGAACCCGACAACACGGCGTGGTTCCTGCCGTGGAAAGACACATTGCTGGGTGTGATGGAGGAGATCTCTGGTGTCTGACAGTGAAACACACGCAAAGATAAATCAGGTTTATTACATTCCTTTATGCTGATTCTTTACTGAATGTGAATTAGGGTATTATGAGAGAAATAATGTGTATGATAACTGAGGGTCAAACTCACTGAAAAGTTCATCATTGACTCCATTTGTTGGCAAACACTGTCCTGCAAGAGCAAGTGAGGGGAGAATTATGCAGGGTGACACTCACTTTAAAGATACTGTCAACAGTGAATTTAGCACCTGTTACGGCTAATGTTAGCTGGGCTAAATAACTAAGAAGCAGCTTGCTTACAGTAACTATAATGTCTTATTTGCATTTTTGTTAGAGCTTCTCATTCAAATTAAACCAAATCTGACATTTTGTTTTGATGATCAGTTAAATCAGGCTGGGTTAGACCTAAAATAGGGTTATTTCCTATTAATCTGTTTTGACAATTTTGAAAGCAGTGGTTTCAGTCAATTGTTGTAAGAATGAAACACTTGGAGGAGACTATGTTAGAAAAAACATGCATTATTACATTCCCCACTCCTTGGTTTGCCCAGGTACAGCCGTTTCTGCTCCAGCCACATCCAGCCCTGACACACTCTCCACACCTGAGAGAAAACCAATGCTGTTAGCTGAGGCTGTTAGCTAGAATATGAATCACCAGGACTTGACACAACACGTAAGATAGCAATGCTATACGCCTCTGCCTCTCTCCTTCAAATGTTCTTTGCTTGTTCAATTTTGGTATCTTCTATAAATCAATCATCTTTCTACATATATTTTACATGTTGGCAGTGGACTTACAGGACATAAGCTGGCCGTCCCCTGATGTCAGGGCAGTTGGAGAGCTTCAGTTTTTCCATTAATGTTGTTGTCCCAAGTCTAATCTTAACAGTGACATGGCGGCCTGTTGAGGGAACATTATACAGTGATTGTTAGAGTCTTGGTTGTAGTTGTCAGCAGCAACATGCACATTTTCATGCAATGATTTGATATTTGTTGTGAAACGACAGCTTTGTTCACTTTTTATCTTATAAATAATAATAATAACTTAAATGTATATAGCGCCTTTCAGGGGACCCAATTGTCATTAATCATGGTATTTAATTCACTGCATTAACATATTCATCAGAAGTCACTGACCTTCAGCAGGAAGTGAGCTATTTGAAAGAATGCAGGTGCATTGTGGGAACTTTGGAAAGGGGCTCTCCCTGCTACAAAGCTCACTGAAGTCACTTGAACTTGTAGAGAAATTACAGGAATATGTATCCAGCGCCTTCTGTCCCACAGTCAGGTGTGTGTGGATGTTTAGTGTGACCTGAGAGAGGAATGATGTGAGTGTAAAACCAATAACTGAAAGTCATACATGATGATTATTGTCATTATATTTAAATATTAATATAATCTCTACCTGGCCAGTGCTGCCCTTCATAACTTTGTAGGAAACCATTTTCTGTTGAGAATCATCAGGGATGGATAACCAGTCTGAATTTGGGCAGTCATCTTCAAATGTGCAACTATGCAAGAGAAAATGACATTTTAAAAGAGAGTATGATACTTATGTTTGTTTGAAAGACTGGCGTGCAGGTGGTGGGTTCCTGACCTTATGGTAGACCCGCACCAGACACAGTGAGGATCCTGTGCAGACCAGCAGGCCTGCACATCTGTATATGTGCTGCACTTTGACACAGCTACACGCTTCATCTAGGACACATCACAAACATAGCAATCTAACAACACTTTTTAAACACAAACAAATCTGAAAAGTATTTATAATCTCCAGTGCTCGCCTTACACATTGTACTGTACATGTAAAAGCACCTACCTGGTTTTCGAATGACATGTACACATGTTTAAGATCCACTGGATCCAGATGCATTTTGGGAAACACTCTGCGGTCGTAATCGTCCCTGTAGAGCACCCTGGGACAGGAGCTCTGAAAGTTCTGGTCCACAGAAAGCTGACAACAGGAATGCAGCTTTGTCAGGTTTTTGACAGACAGAGGTGCCCTGCTGTTAATTATCAAAGTTCTGGTTTACTGATTGGATTAAAAGGTTTTGTTTGCTTGCTGGAGTAAAGGAAATACTCTCAATATAAATATATCATTTAAAACCATGGCATTCATGTTCAAAGAGCAACCAGCTGTAAGCTTGTATGGCAACGCCAGGGCAGAGCAGGTAACCTGGACCAGTGTAAGGACAAAAGGAGTTTCTGATAGCACTATCTCAGTCAGAGGAGAATAACAGTGTTAGTGACAACCTACATGTTATTTTGATTTCATTCATAACATGTGACAAGTATGTTGGCTGCAGATTTTTTTCAACACATATTATAATGATGTTGTTTATTTTGTGAAGCATTGCAAGTGTTTGTATGAATAGTAGGGTTAGCACAGGTGTAATCAATGACATTAATTATGACCCTGTTCCATTGGCATACTGTCACACACACACACACACACACACACAGTCCTGCCTGAACTCTTGGATCCTCCAGTCAGAACTTCTATGGACAGTCGGACTCTGCTCAAATCAAACCATCAGAAGGTAACTGTATCTTGAGGTGACTGAGGTCATGTCTTCAGCTGTTTTTTTATGTAGCAACAACTTTTGTCCACTGCTCTATTTAAAACTTGAACTGTATCACATCCTTACACGTCTGGAGCTGTATACAACTTTTTAATACAATGGGTGTTTCTTCCACGGAATCATACTTCCTCAGCTTCTTCTCTCACAATGAAGGCTGCATTGATACTCAGCTCTACAGCTGTCACACCACCATTTCTTCAGAAAACTGTGTGGTGTTTCAGGAGAGAGAAAGATGCATTTCCTGGTGAGTCTGTGGTTTAGTTCTCTCTCACATGTCCAGCCACTTGCTAATAACCAAAACCATTTAGGTTGTTGAAGAAAACCTTCATCCATTATCCTTTTTGTTCTAATGGTGATGATGTGTTGTCCGCTGACACCACTAATATCTCACACCAATATAGAAAAAGTATTTCTCAATTTGGACGTTTGTCCTTATCTTCACATCATGTCACTTCCACTGTGTTGCTCTACTTTCCCATTTACCAATGCACAGGTTATGATTCTGCGATATTCTGGCTATGGAAATAAGCTGACCACTCACCTATCAGCCCAGCCACACCTCATTTTCTCAATCTGTCTCAGTGTATACAGACAGCAGCCTTTAAGACAGACTCAGAGAGAGTTTGGTTTCAGCCCCCCTGTCACTAGGAGAACATATCTAGTTTAGGACCCAGGACAGTACGGATGTTCCTCTCAGATGATCTGGTGGTGGGAGAACAGATCAAGTTCCTAACATCACAAACTGTTTGCAAATTGTATTATTGGGTCTGCTCCATTAATCAACTGTAATTCATGTTTGATCACATCATCACATGTTTGACTACAATAGCCAATAAGGGAGGTTCATGGCAGATGCTGTTGTTGCCATGCGGTGGTTAGCTGGCATGCTACTTTACTGATAAATATCTAAACTCACAGTTATCACTGAAGAACAGACCACCCACTTTGGCTGTCTCCACAACCATTTGTCTCATTCAGACCTGTTGAGCCTCCTGCTTTTCATTCGCACCCCAAAGCATGACTACATCACTATGCTGGTCTCCATTTAGTTTACAATTGGTTTAGAGGTGATGCTTGCTCTCTCTGGTATGATAACACCCTGCAGTGTGTGATGCAACACTTTTATCAACTCTTGGTTGCGTCTTTCAGATAAGAGATAAGAATATCTGTTATGTTTCTCTTTATGTGTGGTGCATTCACATTTTAAAATCGCTTCAGGATCTTAACACTTTTGTGGCCTGGGTCGGATTTGTAAACCTATTTAGCCTGTTCTGACTGGCCGTCGCTTGAGAATTATTAAGTGACAAATACTGCAGTAAAATGGCCTTTAACTCTTTCTTCTGCAATTCGGCTGTGCCTCTGTTGAACTGATACAGGATATGGATCTAAGATATTTAGAGGGAAAGGGCAGGAAGTGGCTTTCTTCTCATTAGTTTGGTTAGTGGTTAGTCCTGCTCCACTCAACCCTGTAAACAGCCATAGTGACATGTCAGTGAGCCTGCTGTCCCACCACAGGATGTGTTGCATCACATTTGATTTCATGATGAATAGGACAGGCGTTAAACAGTATTACACTGAGCGAGATGATGATTATGGCAAAATGCATAGTTTGTCTCATACAATGTCGGCTTCCATTTAGGTGTACACCACACATAAAATCACACAAAAGGAAAGACAGGTCATTTCTTCTACAAACTATCAGAGGTCTTTACCTCATGTGTTACATTTGTCATTGAGTCAATAAAAAAGCAATTATTCTCTCTTAGCTGCACGCTGGGAGAAACACCAAGGGGTTTTATGGAAACTTGTAAGAGTAAACTCAGCATGAAAGAGCCTATTGTGTCCAGGAGCGGGTTACAGCGGAGACTTATGTTTGAGTCTTTAATCCTGCGAGGGTGCACTTACGGTATAAAGAGTTTATGTGACATATCAATAGTTGTATCTAGGAGTTGGACAACATCAAGAAGGGGGTCTTGACTAAAACAAGAAATTGGAAATCATTTTTTATATATCACTAAGAAGACTGAAATGTTAATTTACCAATGTCTTTTGCACTCAATCTCATCAAATAAATCACATTATGGTTCCAAAGTTCAAAAGATTCAAAGTTGTAATGGAAGCTTTTAAGAGCATATTACTTCTTTTGGAGCATCACCCTTCTAACTGTCATTAAAAACACACTGTTGTTCAGGAAATATATATATATATAAAGATTTTTTGGTGACTTTATTAAGTTATTCCATAGTTAGTTTAAGAGAGCATTAAATTCATACTATCATCTGTGTTATTGAAGTATTCTAGGCATTGATAGTTATCACTAGTTATACACACCTTCATGAGCTGACCATCTCCCGTCCCAATGAAGAAAACCATCCAGGCCTTGTGTCTCACTGCCAGCACAGAGGTCATGGACTTCTGCCTGAACAGCACCGCCTTCGGCTTCAATGTCTCTGCCTGAGAGACACAGACGCTCATCATCAAACAGGTGTTTACTGTTTCATGAAGACGAAAGCTTTAAATATGGAGAGTACTTGAAAAAGCTTATCATTACTTGAATCTCAGTTAAATGCATTGCTAGGTCACTAGGTGTAGTTACGGGAAATCACATGTATTTATTTTTTATTTGAACAATTCATAATGTCGCACTGTCGAGCTGCAGTGCTGGCATCTGTATATGATATATCATTTATTTGGGTACATATCCCATTCAACATTACTTTTATTTAAATGTCTACCAGGTCCGAACTGGTTTGGATTATAATTGGACAGAATTTAAGAAAATTAAATGTAATGTTGCAACAAGTAATGCACAAACAGAATGTGTTTACATTTAGATTTCCAATCAAATGCCACTATATTTGCAACTGTTGTTCACCGCTATATGCATCTAATTAAGTATATAAAATGATAAATAGGATGCTAACTAATGTGCTGATAATTAGTACCTTTGCAGCTGATACAAGTGCAGTGACTGCGGTAATTCTTTTATACAACATTTCTATAGCAGTCAACTCCACAAGAGCCTCGAAAATGTACAACTCACCTTTCTTAAAACATTAAACCATAAAATGATCAGATCAGGACGCAATGTAGTACTTTCCTCATATATCCTTCCATAGAATGCATTTTCAAATGAATTTTAAATAATCATATTTTTGTATTAGGTTACATTGTGGTAATGCTTGAGATTAAGTAGAAACTTTAATTATGTGCTTGGTATTACGTCTGAAATTGTTATTTAATGAATTAATTAATTTGCTAATTGATTTGCCCTTTTCTTTAATTGAATATAAATACATTCATTATTGATATTATTGTTTTTATTATTAGTAGTATAATTAGTCGTCATATTCTAATGTTTTTCCCAGGGGAAACATATGTAACAGATTACTCTAAGGGCCCACCGTCTTCTTTTTATCCACGGTGCACACACTGCAGAAGTCCGGATCTGCATCGGCCGTCATGTTGAGATCCGGGCTGATGTCAAACAGCAGCAGCTCGGTGTTGGTCTTTCCTCCGTCCACACTAAACACGCCGCTCCAGAGCACCGGCGGCCCCCCCGGGATCACAGAGGAAGAGAGGAGTCTTCCGCCTCTCCCTCCATCCGCGGAGAGGCTGAGGTTCGCGCCCCGCAGAGACTCCAGAGTCTGCTTCTTGGTCGCTTTGCCCTCGAGCCAAATGAGACGGACCGTGTTTCTTGAGGGCAAGTTGGAGAACAGATAAATTATGGAATTGATCTGAAACCCATCTACAAACTCCACACTGCCCTCACGTTTGATCACATGGGTATTGTGCTCGCCAACAGTAGAAAAAATATATCCTCTCTGGATGTTATTGGTGTTATGAAGGTGCACGGCTTCTGATCCAGTGGGACAGCTGCTCCCTGTGGATTTCGTTTCGTCTTGCTGTAAGGCAGCCAGAATGTAAGCATGCTTTCCCTCCTCATTCACCAGGAAGCCGACAGACGCACTGTTGCGCAATGGAGACCCCACCTGGATGTGTTCCCTGTACAGAACATTTGAAATGTTCTTCAGGTCCAGCACCTCGCAGTACCCGCACTCGATAACACCACAGCTGACCAGAGTGCCATTCATAACAAACGGCAACAATATGTTCACGCTGAAAGTTGCATTCAATTCGTTTGTCACAGAACCCCGGTAAAACCGCGCATCGTTATTCGGATGCCCACCTGTCAGGATACCTCTCAGGGTCAGATTTTGAACCAAAGTCAGGTCGTGGTTCAGCTGGTAGAGCTTCTCTTCCGCAGCGATGTAAACCGTATTGGTGGCCACGGCGAAGTGGCGGATGTTTTTTTCAGTGGTGAAGCCTCCGTCCTCCTCCAGGCACCGACTCGGTTCTCCCCAGAGAGAAGACAACAGCATAGGCAGCAGGATCATCTTGTTGCACGGTGCAGCAACACTCTCACACACAGTGGCAGAGGCTGTGCGTAAAAGCGCAATACCTCTGTGGAAAAGAGAAGTGCTGAAAGTGGGAGGGAGCTAGTTCAGCGAAACCGAAAATTAAGACGTTTTAACTATTTCTGAGATATGATTTTGCAACCTTACAGCTGCAGTTGTCCCGCCATTAGTTACCATGTTATGTTTTAAAATAAAGTAAACTCTCCAGTGTAGGTCTATGATCAGAGGCGCGGGAAGGTATTTTGAGTCAGGGTGCTGAGGTGCTGTCCGATATGCTAATTACGCACCAACGGGGGGGGGGGGGGCAAAACCACACATACACAGCATAACAATGGACACCAGTGAACACTATTACGGGCACTATAGAGCACGCACAAAAGCACACACACACGCACGCACACACACACACACACACACACACACTACGAAGATGTAAAATCTTATTTTACCAACAATGTGGAATTTATTGACTACATATTACAAGGATTATGCAGGGCTGCAGCCAGGGCCGGCCCTAGACATTTTGGTGCCCTACACTGAAGAAAAAAAAGCCGTTGGATTAACATGATTTTAATATGGAAACCGGTTGCACACATGAAAAACATGTGTACTCAAAACTATTCCATTATGTTAAAGACACACAACTATGTTATGTAAGACAAATGAAATTGTTATGTTCATTTGAATATTTCCTTTAATATAGGTATATTCATTTACCCTATGTTTAACCAACATGACTTTTTTATGTTCATTTTAGGCTTTTAATATGCTCAGTATATTTAACTTGTACCTGTTAAAGCAACATGATTTCTTTATTTAAGCTTCACTGTAAAAAGTCTGTTGGACTTAAGTAATAAAAAACATGGAGATCGGTCGCACATAATAAAAACATGTGTGCTCAAAACTATTCCATTATGTTAAAGACACACAACTATGTTATGTCAAAGAAACATGAAATTGTTATGTTAATGTGAACATTTCCTTTAATATAGGTATATTCATTTACCCTATGTTCAACCAACATGACTTTTTATGTTCATTTTAGGCTTTTAATATACTCAGTAAATTTCTGTACAGAGCCACATGAATGTTTTGTTTAAACTACATGCTATAGTTTTCTGTTTAATCTACCTAGTGCTCAAGGGGTACATAAGATTATTTATTTCATGTGAATAGAGGCATTTTGTACATTCTTCTACAGCAGGGGTACTCAAATACAAATGTTAAAGGTCCAAAAAAATTGTTTCAATAAGACAAAGGTCCGTTTATTACGGTCATTTAACCCTTTAAACAATTGCAACAAGATTCTTAACACGAGGTTGCAAAAACAAAAAGTCTCTGTATGCAGCAGTTTTCATTGTTATTGTCTGTGCTTGATCCCTCAGAGTCGCAGTGTAAGAGCTGCAGTTATGAATAAAGGCAGCTGCACCCTCTTTCATTCAGCATTCCCATTAGTGCTTTATAAATGTCTCTTCCCCCCCCCTTGTGTGTCCACTGAGGTTCGTCAGGCCCAACACATCTTCAACAAACTCCCCCTTTGCCTCATCATAAAAACTCACAAACACCAGCAACTGAGCATTGTCAGTGGTGTCAGTGGACTCACCCACAGCTAAGGAAATGCACTGTGCATTTTTTATTCCATCACAAAGCTGGTTAATCAAATCACCAGCCAGTATTTATGTTCTTCTGGTTGCTGTGGAATCTGAGAGGGGATTTGCTTGATTTTACCTGTTATTTCCTCTTTTTGTTTGCCTTCAACATGGTCTCCATCACTTCAGTCATGCATTCTTTTATACTTCAGTTATTATCCAGTGGAAAGCCCTTACCTACTGGCCTAGTTCAATCAAAGTGGTTACTTTTTTTTGGCTAGGCAGTGTAGTTTTACATCACCGTCTTATTTGACTTTCTCAGGACTTAAAACAGTTTTGTGGGGGCAGACCCCCTCAAAGAAAAAAATATATTTACACACGTAAGGTCATCATCTTAACAGTTTGTTATGCAGCTCATCCGTGAGCAGAGCATCAAGTTGATGTCTATTACAGCTGAATGCGGCGATTACCATTTTGTTCAGCAAAACGCCTCACAAACGTATTAAGATCAACAGCTTTAGTGCGTTTTGATTCAATGCTGAGTACAGCCAAACTTCACAGTCTCTTCTCTGTCAGTGTAGACCGCAAATACCTCATTCCTTCAGTGCTTGGGTCCGAATGCTTCTCGTTTTGCGCCGTCCCGTTCAAATGAAATCGCCGTCAATCATATTTCCATGCTCGCGCCAGGACCGGGGGAGGGGTTACATGACGTGCATCTTGTGCTGCATTCACTTGCACTCGGACATTAGAGACTTTCTCTCATAAATGTCCGATGAGCCACAACTTTTCTTTCAAAACAAAGCTGCCAACTGGGGTGGCAGCTGGGGTGGCAAGGCCTATTTTTAGGGTGGCAGTTGCCACCCCGGTAGGTGAAACTATAGGCTACTAGCTACAGTACAGATGCAACTAGATGAGCTGTTGACTCTCGCTCTGACTTTTTTTTTTAAAACTCTCGCTCTAAATCAGACAGGTTGAAAGAGACGACACACACATTTTTCCCACCGGCATTCCGCGAAGACCCGCCCTACTGTGCCTCTGATTCGCAGACTGTTGGTGGGGGTAAAAAACGCTGACGGGATGCTGAATGTGATTGGACCAATGCGTTGACAGACACACACAGACAGTGGAACAGTCGGACATGCAGAGCGCTGTTTGCAGTGGACATAGCGGAGACTCGTTGTTTTGTGGCGATGTCTCGCAGATAACGCAGATAATACAGATAATATATATGAAAAGTATAATTTGCTCAGAGTCCGGAGACAGTTGTGGTTCGGTCCGGACCCGGACCGGAGTCCGGACTTTGAGGATGCCTGTTCTACAGGATCCATCCTAATCTCTTATATCTACAGCATTTATCACAACATTTTAAAACAAATAGTCAATAAAGACAAACACATTTCTTTGAACAACATTTATGTATTTTTCTCAAAAAATAAAACAATATTATCAACCACCACAGATCCAGATGAGCTTTTGGTTCCTCCATCATGCAGCCCCAGGAGAATTAACAAATACATTGAAAATAAAGAAATAGAAGAAATAGAAAAAGTTTGTGATGCATGTATATATACATTATTGTGTTAGAACACAGCAAGGAAGCTTAAAGGAAACTATTCTCCCGACCAAAATAAAGGTTTATTGGGCCAAATGGCAAAGAAAGGCTTATTTTTGTAACTCATTCATAGTAAACAATTAACAGAAAATGCCAACGCCTAGCCGAAAAAAGGAAATGTTCTTGCAAATCCATTATTTAAATAGTAACCTGCTATGAAAGGGCACTTTAATGCAAAAAAGCAATGGCATTGCTTTGGAAAAATACATGAAAGTATAAAAATGGCCTGGTTTCTCACCACATATGCAGTAAAGAAAGTATTACAAATAAAAACAAGAACTGACATTTTGAAGAAGCGCAATTAGTATATTCTGAAACACATGACCCCAGGAAAAACACACATTTCTGAAACATGCAAATCAAGCAAAAAGCATGAGCAAAGGAAGTGCACGACGTTGTATCGATGAAAGTCCAGTATGAATGCTGTAAAAGTGCACAATGGTCCATGGCAACAGCTCACTCAAACAGTTTGTTTTTAAACGCTTGGGCTTTCTTGGAGAGCATGTTGCCGTCTAGCTCCATTAACATTTGCTGGAGCACTTCGAACGTGCACTTCAGTTTAGGGGGGTAGTTCAGGTTTATTGCATACATTAGTCCAAACAGCATGGTAGCAGCTAATGCAATGTTGTCCACATCAGTTAGTACCTGTTGGCCTTCCAGGACAATCTGTCCTCTGGTCTCATCTGTCCTCTGGTCTCATCTGTCCTCTGGTCTCATGGTGGAATTGTGTTTGACAACATAAAGTCCCACTGTAATCCCCTCAATGGACCGCAGAATGACGTCTTCATCTTCTGCCTGCAGAGTGCACAGTCACAAAAGGAACAGAGTGAGATCTAACAAATCAATACATATATATACCCATTACTAAGTCCCTGTGTTTAACAAGTACATTTGGTCAGATGTCAGTACTTTGAAGCCTCCTTGTTATCTGATACTCCTGTCTGACCTGATAAAAAATGTTTCATTTCCTGTATCCGTTTTAAATTAAAAGCCCTCTAGCTTTTCAGTGTAGTCTGGCTATTAAACAAACAGGGATGTTCACATACTTTAGGCTATATACTATGTGGTGTTTCAATAAATACATATTTTAACGCCCAACAAAAAAATCAAAAGGTCAAATATTACTTCTACTGACCACAAACTCTCTCATTGAGGTGCACACACAGAGGTACACACACAGCCCCTTGAGAAGACAATCCCGGCCTAAATCGACATCATCAACCGAAGTGAAGGGGAATAAGAAAAGAAAGAATCTGTTTTGCTTAATGAAATGTGTACACTATTGACTCGATGTATAATTTCCTTAAAATGAATTCTTACTTGAGTCATGTTTTACATAATACAGTTCAGACGCTGGCCTATCTGTCCTCCTCTCTTCTCAAATACCTTCAGAAGTTTGTCAGATAGCACATCCAGCTGAGAGAGAACACTTGATTGGAGGGGCAGGGTTGTTATGCGCTTAAACTCTGCATTTATCAAAGAAAACAAAATATCACAGTCATAAAAATCATGAAATCATTTCATTTTCTAATGATGTTATGATTGTAGTTGTGTGCTTGCCTCAAAACGATGCAGAGAAACTAGTCCATGCATTTGTTACTTCAAGGCTAGCTTATTGTAACTCTTTATTATCAGGGTGTACCAAGAAGTCAGTTAAGTTGCTTCAGCTGATTCAAAATGTATTGACCAGAGCACGGAAAAGGGACCACATTGCTCCTGTGTTGGCTCCATAGTGAGAATAACTTTTTATATCAAGTACGAACAACCAGGTTAGACTACATTACATTTCATTTAGTTTACGTTTTTTTCCAAAGCGACTTAAAATAAGTATTACTGTAATATAAGACTACATATAAGAAACACCCTTATAGCCATTTCAACAAACAAAACATTATCACTTTTGCAAAGGAGGCTTTATCGCAGAATGTTTGGCTTTTGCCTAATGAATCAGAACATGTGTATATCCCTGCAATGTTTGCAGTATGTAAATGTTATGAATAAATATTCAGAAATTGTCAGACTAATACCAGTTTTCAATTTGTTAAAGATCAAGTTTAAATTAGTCAAGTAAATCACACAAAACATTTGAATACTCACCATTTCCTACAGAGCCTTTGGAACAATGTTCAAAGGAAGGCTGAGGTCAATCTTCTCCACACCAATTACCTATTACAGAAAAACATATTCAAAATGATTTCATTATTCACACACAAATAAAAAATTTTTTTCCTTAAAGGCGACATTTACCATTTAATTATGTACCTTTACGTTAATATGAACCGACTTCGGCCGAGATGGGCGCCTCCAGTGTAAAAAGCTACAGTAGCCTATATTAATGCAATGAGTACAACTTTGTACGGAGCCATACACATCAGCGTTGCGAGCTCATTTCCATTGGTTTCAATGGAGACGTGCACTGCAGCAGCGCGCACCGCTCGTCATGTGACGAGGAACAACCAATCACAACCGAGAAACATCTCAATCAATCAATCAATCAATCAATCAATCAATGTTTATTTATATAGCCCAATATCACAAATGTTACATTTGTCTCAGTGGACTTCACAGTTTGTACAGAATATCAGTATGACAATATGACACCCTCTGTCCTTAGACCCTCTGTCCTTAGACCCTCTGTCCTTAGACCCTCACATCGTACAAGGAAAAACTTCCGGAGAAAACCCACAGTTTAAAGGGGAAAATGGGAGAAACCTCAGGGAGAGCAACAGAGGAGGGATCCCTCTCCCAGGACGGACAGACGTGCAATAGATGCCGTGTGTAAATTGAAAAGATAATACATTTGCAACATCTCAACTTCCGTAAACACAAGTGTACGGCAAATATGGAAGATAAGTTCATTTCACAGCGGGTGGATCGTCACCCTTACTTGATCTGTCCGGCATGTCCCCATATTCATGGTATGTGCACCGCTGCTAAAATGTAACACAATCATTAATATCCTCCACTTTCCAGTATCAAGTGTCGCTTTCCGGGACACACCCCCACACACAATATTGTGTCTCTGTTTTGATCTGTGTGTATTTACGGTATTTACATGAACACAGAGCGGATCAAAGCAGAGACATAAACACAGTTTTTTAGGGAAAACACTGCGGTCCCACAGACAATATTGTATCTTTAACAATCAACACCTTAAATGGGTAAAGATGGTCGCTTAACGCAGGGGTTCCCAACCCCCGGTCCGCGGACCGGTACCGGGCCCGCGAAATAGCTGTGAGTTTATCGTAATATTTGCAGAATTATAAATATATAAAAATATTTTATCATAATATTTTTTTCAAAACGTGTTTAATGTTCGCACCTCTACCAGTCATGTTATTTCCTCCAGTAGCCTAGTTCATCTTTCACCAGATAGCCGTTGAAAATGGCTTTTGTGATGTTCCGAGGGATTCGGCGGCTCAGCCTGGTCTCAGCCTGGTCTCAGCCTGGTCTCAGCCTGGTCTCAGCCTGGTCTCAGCCTGGTCTCAGCCTGGTCTCAGCCTCTCGTGCGCACGAGAGGCTCAGCCTGGTCTCAGCCTCTCGTGCGCATGAGAAAGTTACCGGTGCGCCAAGTAGGAAGAGGAGCGCACAGGAGACAACCGTTTCATTGCAGACTGTTATGTTGATGTGGGGAAATGGCAGTGCAGACATTATTTGAGATATATTTCAAACTCGGACTTCATTTTAAGGACATGTCGGCCAGGGGTGTAGAGCTATATGTTTATTTTATTAGCTTTTCTTTTTAATGACTGATTTTAAATGCCATTTTCTTAATGTCTTTTTTTGTAAAGCACTTTGAATTGCCTTGTGTTGAAAAGTGCCAGATAAATAAACTTGCCTTGCCTTTGTTTAGGCACCGGATTGGCAAAACAGGAGAGTAAACCAGTCTGCCTTGATCTATGAATTCATGTCCGGGACTCTCACGGTATCTTTTTTTTCTTTATAAAGGGATATATATATATATCCTTTATTTAACCAGGTAAAAGACTCATTGAGATTAAAATCTCTTTTCCAAGAGCGACCTGGCCAAGAAGGGCAGCATGTACAAAGTTACAACAGATAAAACACAGACATGACAGGCAGACAAATACAGCTGTAAAACACAAATAAAATGGCACATTAGCCAGTCAATATGCAAAGTAAAACAAACTATTAAAATCATTCAAAAACTGGCAAAATTTAAAACGATTTTAGGATATACGAGCACTCACATCTACCAATGGTGTCGTGTTCTCTGTCCTTTAAGATGGACCTGAATTCCCCCATAGTGATTAAATCTGAGAGTTTCAGCTCCTTCTGTACATTGTTCCAAGCTGTGGGGGCAGCATATCTAAAAGCTGTTTTACCCAGTTGTGTTCTCACTGTAGGAACCAGCATCTGAATCACATCTTGGGAGCGCAGGCCATATAGACTTTGTCTTTGACACATATATGTGCAAATGTAGGAGGGAACCAACCCAAGCAGAGATTTATAAATAAAACCCAACCAATGGGAAAGTCTGCGAGCAGACAAAGATGGCCAATTAGCAGCAGCATATAAAGTGCAATGGTGTACTCGATATCCACATCCAGTGATAAATCGTAAGGCTCAATGGTACACAGTATCCAAGCTCTTTAGGCATTGGTCAGAGGCATTCATGTATAGCAGGTCACCATAATCTAATACAGATAAAAACGTTGCAGATATCAAATGTTTCCTTGTCTGAAAAGAGAAACAGGATTTATTCCTGTAAAAGAAACCTAATTTTATTTTTAGCTTTGAAACAACATTTTCCGTGTGTAACTTGAAAGACAAGTTCTGTTCAATAAGAAATCCCAGATATTTGTAAGTAGTGACCTTCTCAATGTCAGTCCCTTGTGCAGAACACATCTTGGGTAGAATAGATGGTAACTTTTTGCCATTCGAAAATATCATCACTTTGGATTTTTCAGCATTTAATACCAACTTGAGTTGATATAAATGGGTTTGTATGACATCAAAGGCAGACTGGAGGAAATCTAGACTTTGCTCTATAGAAGCGGAGGAACAATAAATAACAGTGTCATCTGCATAAAAATGGTAAGAAGCATTTGCTAAATTATTACATAGATTATTTACATATATGGTAAAAAGAATGGGTCCTAATATGGAACCTTGTGGCACACCCTTTGCTATCGGAAGGAAGAAAAGGACCCAGAAAATTGGACGCATTGGGTTCTCGCTGATAAATAATTTTAAAAACCAACCTACAGTATGCCTAGATAAGCCGATACTGTGAAGTCTTTCCGTCAGGATGATATGATCAACTGTGTCAAATGCCTTTGACAAATCAATAAATAGAGCTGCACAATACTTTTTACAGTCCAATGCCTCAATTATGTTGTTCACCACTTTAAATGGAGCAGCTGTTGTGCTGTGTTGTTTTCTAAAACCGGATTGGTGTTCTGACAAAATATCATTTGTGTCCAAGAATAATTTAAGTTGTTCACTGAGAAGCTTTTCGAGGACCTTCGCTACAACACATAATTTTGAAATTGGCCTATAATTATTAACAGATGAGGGATCCCCTCCTTTCAGTAAAGGAAGAACATATGCAGATTTCCATATGTTAGGAATCTCATTGTTGGAAAGAGTTAAATTAAAAAGATAAGTAAGCGGCTCAGCTATAAAGTCTGCTGCTAATTTAAGAAAATGAGGAGGAAGTTTGTCCGGACCTGCCGATTTGTGTGGATCCAGATTCTGCAATGCTTTATGGACCTCTATCACCTCGATAAAAGTAAAATTGAATGGCTGAGCCATGGGATGGGATGAAGGTGGTGAGGAATCAACGTTCTGTCCAGGGCCCGAATGTATAGGGACTCAAACAAAGAACCAGATGAAATAAAGCTGCCAGCAGCTGTTTTATAGAAGGAAAGCCTCCTTCACTTCATGAAATGGCTGCAGCATCAGGAGGCAGCGGGACGTGTAACTCCGCCTCTGAGAAGTGCAGCACCAGCGCGCCGAGAGCTGTGCCTTTTTACGCACCGCCTTCGCTGTGTTTACCTTCATCAGAACAGCGAGTGACTGCAGGCTGCTACGTATTAACCACACACACCTCTACACACACCTCTACACACATCTCTACACACATCGAACTGCCCGATTACTCCCCCTTTTATTAGTTTTATGAAGGAGATGTCCGGTCACCAAGGCGCATGATGTGTGTGTGTGTGTGTGTGTGTGCGTGTGTGTGTGTGTGTGTGTGTGTGTGTGTGTGTGTGTGTGTGTGTGTGTGTGTGTGTGTGTGTGTGTGTGTGTGTGTGTGTGTGTTCTGCTCAGCTCTGTGTTTGTGTCTGTCCGACATCGACATTTGTTTTCAAATGACCATGAACAGTAATTTACACACATCTGGCTAACTCCATAGGTAGCCTCTATGCAGGTGTTCCCAAAATAAATTAGTTTAATCTTAATCTCAATGTAGAGCTAAATGCTGTCGGACGTGCACCGGAACAAACGTCACTATCATAATATCTTCTGAAAACAAATGCCAGTGTCACGCACGCACGCACGCACACACGCATGCACACACACACACACACACACACACACACACACACACACACACACACACACACACACACACACACACACACACACACACACACACACACACACACACACACCTCCTTCATAATGCGCCTTCTCCTCGTTTTCCCATCACTGGATTATCCGTAAATCATACAAACAAAACCAAAACGTTGATTTATCTGTTTTCCCGTTTAGGTTTAACCCTCTGGAGTCGGTGAACGCGCCGGCGCGTCCAGGTGCGCATAATCTTACGTAATTAATCATATATTTTCTATTATAAGGAGTAGAAATATGATTCAGATATCCGCGGAATCGCTGGAAGAGTAGCTTTCCCGTGGTATCTCCTGTGAGACTGTAACCAGGGCACACAGCCAATATGGCCGCTCAAAGCAGCTTGACTTTACACTGTGTGGGATTGGTGGATTCGTGTGTCCGTCAAGGAAATCTCGGCCGGCAGCCATCATGGTCTGAAATGACCAATGGACATCGAGAAATCACTAAGGACCTACCCACCATGTAAACAAAAACATAAACCACGTGTCTCCCATCAGTTTAGGTCTGTGAGAGGAGAAAGAGAGAGAGAGAAAATAGTTAAAACAAACTTTACAGTCGCAGACTTCGCTAGAGATTTTTTTCGCTAGGAGCAGTGAAGATAGAGCCTCAGAACCTGAAGTCTGCGACTCTTCTGAAGAAGAAGAACACAAAGACAACAACAAGGATCCATTTGGACATGGGTAGGTGTAAATATTACTGTAATAGTGTACTGGCAATGTGTGGGGAATACCGCAAATATGAACAATAGGTTTATTGATATATTTTTTTTATTGAGAGTCATGAACTTTTTATTGGGACAAAATAGACTCTCCATTAGCAAACGTTTTAATCTGTGTTAACGTTATGTTGGTTTGTAAAAGTGAGATGACATGTGTAGATGATTAAATTAATCATGTATTCGTCCCACAACGGAGACATTTACAGTGGCATGTTTTTGCCATCGATTATTTTATCATACTGTTCTGTACAGATGAGACTTTGTCATATATTTATTTATATGTGTGCCTGTTATTATTTGACCGTCCTGTACAGATGAGACTTTGTAATCAGATGTAGCCTATGTATATGTGTGTCTGTGATTTTATACTGAATGTAAAGTAACTGGAAATACCTGTGTGTGTGTGTGTGTGTGTGTGTGTGTGTGTGTGTGTGTGTGTGTGTGTGTGTGTGTGTGTGTGTGTGTGTGTGTGTGTGTGTGTGTGTGTGTGTGTGTGTGTGTGTGTGTGTGTGTGTGTGTGTGTGAGAGAGAGAGAGAGAGAGAGAGATCGAGAGAGACTCCTTCTCCAACCTCCCAAACTTTCTTTTTATGTGTGCATTGTTATTTGTGCTTGAGCAACATTTTACTTGAACTTTATTTCAATGCAATTAGTTGTAATTATTGTCCTACATTTTAATTTGTTTTACAGAGATGTTTCACAGCTGCCTGGGCCTAGTGGCCCACAGGTGGCGTTTATCCAGCAGCCAGAACATCCATCTGTGCCGGCCCCCAGGTCAAGATCTACTGTGGCTCAAGGGCCTTCTCCAGAGCCATCACCACCAAGGACCAGCAGACCAGCATCACTACAGCTGCCTCCACCTCCATCTGTGCCGGCCCCCAGGAAAAGATCTACTGTGGGTCAAGGGCCTTCACCTGAGCCATCACCACCAAGGACCAGAGGACGAGCATCACTACAGCTGCCTCCACCTCCATCTGTGCCGGCCCCCAGGTCAAGATCTACTGTGGGTCAAGGGCCTTCACCAGAGCCATCACCACCAAGGACCAGCAGACCAGCATCACTACAGCTGCCTCCACCTCCATCTGCGGCTGCCACCAGGTCAAGATACACCTCAGCACAAAGGCTCCACCACAGCCATCACCTTCAACCCAGCCAGCAAGGAGGTCTGTGGAGGTCTCGTATAGCACTTGTACCCCCCACCTACACAGCAGCCCATGCACCATCACCCCCACCTACACAGCAGCCAGACCTACTGTCTTGGAAGACAGACAAAGACCTTGACACTGTCTTGACATTTATAATGAATAGTTGGTTGAAAGTTCTGATGTTCAATTTTGTAAATAGTTATATTTTCCAGTTTCTTATATTTATATAAATAGTTGGTTGAAAAAAACATATTTATAATAAATTGTTGGTTGAAAAAAAAGGTTGAATGCTCAATTTGTATTTGTACACATCACATGAACCTTGGTATGTAATATGAAGTCATTATTCAGTCCTAATGTATCTCAGTCCCTGCTGTGGTGAAGGTAGAGTGATAAACACCTGTTTTACTCAAAATTCGAATTGAATTTTTTTCATTTTAGACATGAATAACACATTTATAAACAGTGTAATTCAAATATTTCACTGCTTTTGTGATCCTAAGACTTTGGTAACCAAATCTAAAACACCAAAACAATTCGATCACATGAGTAAATTTGTGTTTTCACAAGAGTTTTGAAGATTTTCCGAAAATCGGATGTCAAATTTTAAGCTTTTGAGCTACTTATCTCATCAAACAGTGCTCTAAGGTGAGTAATTTGCATATATAGCAATACCAGAGATTGTCCTGAGCATTTTGATATGAAACACATGGGGTGCCATGTTAGAAGAAATACATTTAAAAGGTGATTTAAGAAAACATCTAAAAATCGAGAAAATACCCTTAGACTCCAGAGGGTTAAAAACTGAATAACGTCGGTGTTTTGGTTTTCCATTTTTCCGAAAAACGAAAAAACGACACCGGTTCTTTTTTAAACGTTGTTAATATGTTTTGGATGCATATTGTTCTAGTATTTGTTCAGGCTGTTACATACAATTAGCCTCTGTTGCTACCTGCTGGTGGTGAGTAAATATTAAAATCAGTTAAAAACATTTTTAATGTATCTGCCGGTCCTTGGCACAATAAAGGTTGGGAACCCCTGGCTTAACGTAAGGTAGGCCTACAACCTGCATCAGCGCCCTTAAAAGTCGGCACAAGAGTAGACATGCAGAGCCGGACCGACGCAGTAAAGTTCTACACCGCCTGACAGCAGACATGAAACAATCATTTAAAACAAGACCTATAGACATGCAAACATGCCGCAAGCTCATCCATCATCTATGACTCCCCCCTCCCCACTGAGCTCGGTTTAATGTGCATAACTTTGGGCAAGGTTCATAGTTTTAAATATTGTAAATCAAGCAACTGTCGGACTTACGCTCTACAAATACTCACAGTATAAAAAAACACGCTAAACACAAGTCAATCAATATAAACTCACCTTATGATTTTCATGGCTTTATCCTAGCTAGACCTAGACTGACAATGTTTACAAATTGACAGCTGTATTTACGTTGCTCGTTGTAACGGCAAATGTGAACTCTGCTTTTTGCAAACAATGCGTCTTGTGATAACCTGTAACTATGACGAACATTTGATGACATTTGATGACATCAAATAACTTTAAATAACTTTTACCTTGTAGAGATGTTCTCGGGACAGAACCAGCTTACTCCTCCGATGCGGGAAGAAAAAATTGTTGAACCCCTCCCCCCCCTCCTTGGTTTAAAAAAGAAAAAGCTTCACATTTTAAAAAATAAATATATTTTGCAATTTTTTTCTGCTTTACATTAAAGTGCCATATTGTTCAGGTTCAATTAGGAAACTATGAAAGTACGGGTTTGAGTCCGACCATATTAATTTGTGAATAAAATATTTGTAAATAATAATAAGAAGCTGAGTAATCGGCTGCAGAGCAAGCTGCTGACGTATGTGCTCAGTGGGCGGAGTTACAGAGACAAACATAACTTTTTTCTTATTTCTTAACATGATTGAGACTTATAGAACGTACAGCCCTCAAGATTAACATAGTTCTACATGATTGATTCATGTTTCGACGAGAAACATAAATAAATTATGTTTCATATATTAAATGCATATTTGCAAATTGAACAACCCCACTTTCCCCTTTTTTTCAGTGTGGACGGATCTATTGTACACAGATTGTTCGAGTAGAGTGTCCGTAAATGGTCACACAACAGCACCCTTTAAGGTTTTATCAGGGGTTAGACAAGGCTGCCCGTTATCCGTGATTTTATTCATTCTTGCTATGGAACCACTAGCTTGCGGGATAAGACAGGATCCTTTAATTCATGGCCTCCCCGTCCCGGGTAGCAGTGGGAAAGAAGCAACTGTATCCTTGTACATGGATGACATGACAATATTAAGCACAGAAAACAATTCAATTGTAAAAGCTCTAGAGTGGTGTGAACTTTTTTCTCTTGCATCAGGCGCTAAGATTAACAGGTCCAAGAGTGAGATACTTTACCTTAACTGGAAAGAGGACAAAGTAGATCTGGGATTAGTTGAAAGAAAAGAAAGGCTGCACATTTTAGGTATAGAGATTGGTAGAGGCATGGAAAATGTAAATTGGGATAGCAGACTCCCAGCAATTAAAGGGAAACTCCTTAGGTGGGAAGATAGGGCCCTTACATTTACTGGAACAATCCTTGTCATTAAGGCGGAGATCCTTGCATCACTGACTCATCTAGCAGCCACCCTGCCTGTACCAAGAGCCTTTTAAACAACCTTGAGAAGATCCATTTTCCAATTTATCTGGAGTTCGCATCAGGAATACTTAAAAAGAGAGATCATGTATAAACCATTAGAAAAAGGAGGGAGAGCAGTTCCAGAGCTGGGGGTCAAACTGGAAGCCCTTTTTTTTAACACCGATTCTAAATGCTGTGTTATCTGAAAAGAACAATAGCCTCTGGACACACTTTGCAACATTTTGGGTGGGCCGAAAGTTTATTTCTGGTACAGGCAAAAGATCCCCTCTGAACATCCTCCATGCAGAGACTAGGCCACCATTGTATGGCAGAGCCGTGACCCTCTTTAAGAGAGCCGTCTTAGACAAATCTTCTGTAGGCTTTGTGAACAGAAGTTGTGTTGAAAAAAGCCTCTCACCCCTGACCTCAAGCCTAACACCAATAGGGACGTTACCGGAACAAAAATGCCTGCAAGTATGGACAAATGTAAACTCACCATTCCTTTTTAACGCCCATAAGGATTTGGCATGGAAAACAGCACATAGTTGTCTCCCAACAAAAGCTGTACAGGAGAAGATGTTCACAGAGTGCAAAATGCCCCATACTAAGTTGTAGTTCCGAGGAAAATGTGGCTAATCTTTTTTGGTATTGTTCATGTGCGAAAAGGGTGTGGGGGACACTAAGGCCATGGTTAACGGCTCTATATTTGTATGCACTTTAAATGAATTGTTGTTGGGAAAGAAAATAACTAAAGATCTTGATGCACTTTAACTGAACTGTTGTTGAAAAAGACTAAATATTTGTATGCACTTTAAATGAATTGTTGTTGCAAAAAAGAAGAAAACATATATTTTGATGCAATAGGAGTATAATTGTGTTGTTTTTTTAAAACAGGAAAATGTACATGCAAGTTTAACCTTTGTAATTTATGTGCCTTAATAACAATAAAGTGTCTAAAAATTGAAACATTGAATTGGTTCACCCAGGGCGAGGTTCGGCCATTGCACCCCGGCTATGCTGACCGCTGCGAATTCCCCAAATGTGGGAATTTTAACTGCATAATTTGTGGTAGTGGGGGACTGCGTTCGCGCTCTCCCCTGATTATAGTGTTGAATAAAATGTCAAAGACAACCTGGCTACAGCTTGCATGTATGGCGGCTTCTTTGCTCCAGGAAAGACTTTCTGGTGCCAATGTCTTCCCAGAGCGTGTCCTTCCTTTGGGCTCTAAATATCTCTGTCCCTTGCAGTGAGCCTCACTCTGCGTGCCACGCTCCAGAGCCAAGGCAAGTTCAATTTGTCACCTTTAGCTTCTTTGGCATTGAGTCCAAAAAAGACCCGCTGCCGATGTGCTGCAGTTTCTGCCCTCAACTGAAACCATCTGTTTTGGTTTCGAGATACGTCTTTGTTTGTTTTTCCACAAGGCAGGAGATGGGTGCACCGTTCCCGGAGGCGCTGCAATACCGGGTCGATGCGTGGAGTGAACAGGGCAAGCCCCTCTTTCAGCTCCCAGTGCTAAAAATCCATTTCATATATAGTCCCCGTATAGGGGACGTATCAGATATTAAACTGATAAGAACAGATACTACACTTGATCTTAGGCAAGGCAAGGCAAGTTTATTTATATAGCACTTTTCAACACAAGGCAATTCAAAGTGCTTTACAAAAAATTAAAGACATTAAGAAAATGGCATTTAAAATCATTAAAAAGAAAAGCGAATAAAATAAACATTAAAAGAAAAAATACATGGATAAAAGTTACAGTGATAAAAGTTACAGTGCAGTCTAAGATATGAATAGTTCAATTTAACCTCTGAAGCCCGAGGGTCCCCCCAGTGGACCCCCCCCACCGTTTTTTTATGAGACTATGTCTCAGGGCTTCTTAACATTTATGAAACTATTAATGTTCCATACCCTTTTAACGCTAAGAAACTCAGCTAACTGACAATGTGAACCATTTTTAGCTAAAAGAAACACAAGAGTAATACCAAGCCTTTGAATTAGCATGGAGAGAAAAAATGCTAACTAATGCTAACGGAATTTTGCACAGCACTCACGGTAGAAATGCCCTTATTACTTATCGTAACTGCACAAACAAGATATACGATTTAAAGCTGAGACTCCACAGATTCCAGACATATAATATCATCACTGTACGCCCCCGAATTGCGGAGCTATCAGCCAGAAAAGAGAAAGTAAACAACATCCGGTTTAAAAAATATTACAATAATTTCGTCTTACCTTTTTTGATTTGTGATCAAAAGTTGTGTTCAACGGAATAAAAACGCCGCTCAAGGTTAATCCAATGTCTTTGTGTCACGTAGAAATTTTGACTGATAATCCATCATCATATTTATGGCAATATACTGGGTATAAAGTTTTGCCGTCCAGGCGTGCACTTTCAGATATGCTTCGTTTGCTTCTCCATTACGTCCGCTATGGTAATGTTTACGTGGATTTGGGAACTGCCCATCGATTCTATTGGTTCTGATGGTTAAGAAAAAGGTGTAAATCACACGAATCGACCAATGGGTTCCAGAGATATGGTCCTGCGTAAAGTATAAAGAATGCCAGCCAGTTTAAGTACTTTACGCAGGCGACTTCATTTATTGTTTACTACGTAACAGCAGGCATTACAGCAGGACCCAGAGCGCACGGAGCACAGAGCGGACAGCAGATAACGGAATTGCAGTTTTATTGCTTATAGATTATCAGAACATTTCAAAGGGGACACAGCCACATTGGATATTAACCTATGGATTAACTACATCATCGTTTTTATCGTTTTAATGCCATTGAAGACCAGTTTAGACCAGGCAAAGAGGAAGGTAAGCCATTAGCCTAGCGCATGCTAGTACCTAGCTCCACTTGTTTTGATGTACGTTTTTGTTGATAACGTCGCAAGTTTGTATCTTTCAGTTTTGAGGTGGGCACCGTTAGATTCTGTGTCTTTACGATCATAAACGATGTGTTGGATGTGCAGCTAGGATAAGTAATAAGGGAGCTAGGAGTGATTTTCGGTGCAGTAATAGGTTAGTATTTTTCGCTCGGGGCTAATTCAGATGCTCACTGTTAGCATTGTGTGTTTTTTTTGAAAAAATAAATGAAAAAGATCAGTTAAATGAGTTTTTTCCCGGTATATGGATATAAAATATTCATAGTTTATTAAATAGTAAGGTTCCTTAGACGTTGTTTCCTGCAAATGACGCGATTTCGGTCCGTGGGGCCTATAAGTGCTATATAAATAAACTTGCCTTGCCTTGCCTAAGAGGATAACAGAGTATGTTCTTATTTTTTATTTTTATTTTTTTCACAACAGTTGTATTTGGATGGAATGAATACCTATAGTGATAATTCAAAGTAATACAATGATTTTTACAGTGAAAAAGTTCAAATGGAACTGATGGTTCCCAAATTACCCAGAGGTGAGTCCGCCTGGACTTTATTTTCCTTAACGTTTGCTGCAGGAGACGGACTCATTGCGCTGAAAAAGACAATTCTACTGTACTTTTTGCCTGAAAAATACAACTCAGAAATGCTCATTAATGAACTGACCCATTAATGAACAGTCCCCCTGTTTGCAAAAGCTTCTTGCGACACAATATAGTGTCCACTTTGGCACTAAAGAGTTGAGCAATTTAACATTTTCGATAATGGATGCTTAGTCTTGTGAACGTGTTTCCTTCGGAATAAGGATGGAAAGGAGAAGGACTCTACTGACCCAAAGCTTTTACAATTAGCAGAGGATGGTTTCGATCCATCGACCTCTGGGTTATGGGCCCAGCACGCTTCCGCTGCGCCACTCTGCTCATCTCTTTGAATCCAATGCTGTCAAAAATGTGGATGATGGATTGTTTGAATCTTTGGAACCTGGGAGAACCGACATTTCAGCAGCTGACATGTTGGATTTTGGAACCAGGATAGTTAACAGGTGTGTTTTAACCATGTGCTGTACGTGTCATTTTAGTGTGTTAGCAACTGAAAAAAACAGTAATCATTGAAAAATATGACTTTTCTTCACAATATTAACAATATTATGTTAATGTTCCAAACCCAGGTTATTTGTGTCGTGTTGCTTTACTTGACTCGATATGACTATTTTTCCACTGTTGCCGGGCAGAATAGAGGTGAAAAAAAATGAACAGGTTTGGGCTAAATAAATAAAAAGTCTGCAGATGCTTGTTTTTCTCAGTCTATTTCGAGTCACCGTGTAGATCCTTGTAGATTTTTCTGTGCCTTTTTTTTTTGTGGTAACCAAGTCAGCAGTGGTATTTAGCATTTAGCATTCAACCAATACAGCTCTTGCGACACTGGATTTGGTCATGGGCTGTCTTGTAACAATCTGCTTACATTTCTTTCCCAAGATCATGTCTCACTGAAGGTTACAGTGAAAAACACCCTTTGTCAGAAGTAGGATTCGAACCCACGCCTCCAGAGGAGACTGCGACTTGAACACAGCGCCTTGCACCACTCGGCCATCCTGACTGAAAAAGACAATCCTACAGTACATTTTGCCTGAAAAATAAAACTCAGAAATGCTCATTAATGAACTGACCCATGAATGAACAGTCCCTGCCACTTCCCGCGTTGTTTTACCTCCTTCCACAGGTAAAGCAAACTGGAATATCCCCTACTTTCATTCAAAAGAAGAAATGTTAAAGAGGGTGCTGTGGCTTAGTTGGTTAAAGTGCCTGTCTAGTAAACAGGAGATCCTGGGTTCAAATCCCAGCAGTGCCTTACTGTAGAACAGATATGCTCTCTCTTTGGCCTACTTGAATAAGTCATAAAGGTTCCAGATACCCAAAGGAGTTCATGGAAACCAAAAAGTTGTCGATCCTCGGTATTGCAACAATGTTTGCAAAAGCTTCTTGCGACACAATATAGTGTCCACTTTGGCACTAAAGAGTTGAGCAATTTAACATTTTCAATAATGGATGCTTAGTCTTGTGAATGTGTTTCCTTCGGAATAAGGATGGAAAGGAGAAGGACTCTACTGACCCAAAGCTTTTACAATTAGCAGAGGATGGTTTCGATCCATCGACCTCTGGGTTATGGGCCCAGCACGCTTCCGCTGCACCACTCTGCTCATCTCTTTGAATCCAACGCTGTCAAAAATGTGGATGACGGATTGTTTGAAT